>CM044547.2:43486016-43698516 GCA_024416835.2 Perccottus glenii
TGCACACTTTCTTTTTATCTTTGACGGAGTCCCAAGTTAAGGCTCACAAGTCCAGAGTCCTAAACTTTGAGGCTCAAGTCTGGAGTCATTGGCGTTAAAGTCTAAGTCGTGTTAAATTTGTGACTTGAATCTGACTCGAGTCCAGGTCACGTGACTCAAGTCCACACCTGTGGCAGGAAGTAAACAGCAGCTACCTTTGGAACTCAATAGAAACTCTTGTTGGTTTCTTGACGTAGTGAATATGAAAGCACTTAATGGCTGTAAACTGATTTATCTGTGTGGTTTTAATCTGAAAAACATCCCTGGACTGTTTAACCAGAACAATTACCATGACTAACGTGCTGTTCAACAAGGTTTTATCATAAAGTTACGAAATATACCCACTGCACATTGTGGACATTATAAACTTATAACACCCTTGATTGTGAGTGATTGTAACATGAGCTGCTTGTGCATTTTCACAAAAGATTTTCAAAAGACATGCATTAGTTTTGTGTGCTGTCAGTGAGTGAATATTTGGCTGCTCTATTTATACAAGCATTTAGGCCCCGGACTGTTCTTCTGGACTTGCCTTTGGGATCTTTTGCTTCGTGTTTGGCAAGTGTCACGAGTGTCGTTCTAATGTTCATGTCGGTGAAAGGTGAAGACTATCATTACCCAGGTTAGCCATGTTTGGTTGATCCTGCTCCTCCTTCAACGATATAATCCGTCCAAAGAGCTTCTCCATTTGTAATTACCAGCTCCCTCCTTCCTCGCTCCCCAGACTTCAAACAGGGGACTCTTCTCTTTGCATACAATATTCATCTCCTTCATGTGAGTGGCTGCGTGGCATCAAACATTCATGACACCTTTTCACACCTTAACATCATGTGATCTGCCGTTTGTTTGGTTTACATCTGAAAGTGGCACGTCCCTCTGTATTTCTTATGAGCATCAATCCATTTCCACAAATTCACATTCCTCTGCTGCTGCCTTTTTGTTGTTTGGGTGGGAGTCTCTTGTTGATTCTCTTTCCATTTTGTCCTGTTTATGCAAAAAGTTTAAAAGCTGTTTGAATGTTTTTAGACCATAAATGTATTAATACATTGAGAATTGTGTCAAAAATAAAAGGGTTCTAAAGCAGTGTCTCTGGTGTGACTTCGGCAACCACTTTTGGCAAAAAGAATAGTTTGCATTGATTCTCCTTCACAGCCGCTGAATACTGGTGTTAAAGTATGAAGTATTCACAAACACTTTACTGCAGTTCCCCACAGACCACAGTCAGAATGTATTTAGTGCATTTAAGAATCTGTTTTCACAAACACATTTCTAAGCAACACAAACTCTTGCAATGTGGCATTCAAGCATAAACTAATATTCAGAATGTGTTTTTTCTTTTGTTGTTTTTGTGAAAATGCTATTTCTGTGGAGCAGACTATGTTCTGTGGACCAGACTACGTTCTGTGGACCAGACTATGTTCTGTGGACCAGACTACGTTCTGTGGACCAGACTATGTTCTGTGGAGCAGACTATGTTCTGTGGACCAGACTACGCTCTGTGGAGCAGACTATGTTCTGTGGACCAGACTACGCTCTGTGGACCAGACTATGTTCTGTGGACCAGACTACGTTGTGTGGACCAGACTACGTTCTGTGGACCAGACTATGTTCTGTGGAGCAGACTATGTTCTGTGGACCAGACTACGCTCTGTGGACCAGACTATGTTCTGTGGACCAGACTACGTTCTGTGGACCAGACTACGTTGTGTGGACCAGACTACGTTGTGTGGAGCAGACTATGTTCTGTGGACCAGACTACGTTCTGTGGAGCAGTTTTATCTGGCAGAGTCAGGTTGTCTCAGACCCACTCTCCCCCAACAGCAGCCCAGGGACTTCTCCTGATTTTCTTTCATCAAAAAAGTAAAACCAGGAATTTTTTATTTACAAAACACTAATACATTACACCAAACTAAAATTTAGAGCTGACCGTAAATCTTTATCTCCAACTTTAGTTTAAATATTTTGTGCTGTTTCTCTGTGAAAAGACATCCAGCGCTGAATATACACCATTCCGTTATTATTGACAAACGTGTAGACCAATGGGAGTGCTCCTGAGCTGTGATTGGCCAAAGCCCTCGACCGAGAGTAAAAATTAAAACTATTAAAATCCTTCACAGTAAAGCCTAGACAGGGTTAAGTAAAGAGTAAAAACAAAACGGTGGATTGACCTGCTACAGTAACATGACTTTCTAGTGGAGTCTCTACAAGTGTCCAATCTGTTAAAGCAGATTTAAGATGAGTGCAGCTCCCCCTACAGCTTCCTTCAGGGAATAACACGTCGTAAATACTCCTAGCGCAGCTCTGAAAAACAACACAAGCCGCACTAGTTTTGCAAAAAGAAATGGCAAATACAGAACAAGAAATAAGGTGGGCAATTTTAGAAATTGTTTTATAAAATCATAATATTTACATTTTTTGATTGTTTTATTCACTGTCAATCAAAATGTTTAATGTAAGAAAAAAATCACTTCTGAAATATTATTTTCTCTCACTTTATAATTTTGGCGTCTAATTTCTTGTACATTTTATCTTCATAACAGTTGAGCCGCCTTGGCCTTGTGAAATCATTGGGTCTAAAAGTGAAGCCAGTCGCTGACGCTAGGTAAACAATATTCTGGGCATTTAGTTAAAATATTGAAACTATTGTTTGAACTGCTGTTGTCTCACATAAAACCGGTAAATGAAACAAACACTCACCGCGCAGTAACACAGCATAGCATCTGTGCGAGCCGTAAGCTAAATAAATGTCACCTAACAGTATCTATATGTCAAAAAACACAAAATAACAATAGATCTAATGAAAATAAGAAGAATATAAAGCTGTTCTTACAAGTTCAACAACATAAAAGCCACGTCGGAATCTGTTTTGAGTCCTTCACTTTGTTTGAGCTGATGTCATTCTGTAAAAGCTTGGCCAAGGTTGACTCTCGGTCTAACTGAAGCTTTCTCTTCCTAGAATCTTTGGACAGAGGTTTTCTTTTGTCTTTCTGGTGGCTCCACTATGACTGATGATGAAATACAGTGTTTGATCCTCGTGAGATCATGATACTGCGGGAGCTTGTTATGAGTTTATTGAATTACCGTAAAGCCATTTGTCACTCTCGCATGAACGTGAACATGACTTAATCCAAAAATCTCATCAGTTCACATTGTTATATTGCATCTTAGAAAGATTCTGGGCTCATACACCCCCCGACTCATCCTCTTTCTCTATAAAGTCTTCTAAAAGCCACTCTTCCGCCCCTCGACCCCCAAACGTGTCGACACTAATGAAGTCAGTGTTGTGAGCTTGTCTTGCACTCGTCTCTCACTGATGGGGCCCCAACACAGTTGTCTGAGGGCTGCTCCGTGGCTGCGACCCCCCCGGGAGCCCGGCGTAGGAGTGCACTGACCCGAGACCAGCCGGGACGTCCATCATTAGAGTCTCTATTTGTCCGTGGCTTTGGGCTTGCTGGAGTGTGACTAATAGTGAACAGCAGAGCGGACATGGAGAGGGAGGGCCACTTTTTCCTGCTACATTAATTAAGCTTATTCTCGACATGCCCCCTGTCTCCTCTTGTTGGGCTGTAATTAAGTGGAGGGGCTGCATTGTGTGTGCATACGCTTTAACCTTTTCTGACGTTTAGCTCGTTTGCAAAGGTGGCGAGTGGGTAAACACTGCGAGGACTCTGAATACTTCTGCTGTGCGCTCTCGTTTACCTCGGTGCACTAACAATGATGCTGCAGGAACAATTAGGAGGTGGGAATAAACTGTTAAACTGTCAAAGATCAAAATCTGGAGGAAAACTTTTTTTTAATAAAGCTAATCTTGACAACATATAGCATTACATGAACACGCACAAGTGTTGAATGCACTGAGCTGACAAAGTTAACTTTTGAAAATGCATTATATTTAAACATCTTTTGATTATAGCAGACATTTTCCTCCAGTTTATCACAGAACAACTGGAGACAGGCACTGACTCACAGCATCAAACCATAACCTGAGGCTAACTAGTAGTCAATGTATTTATTTTGTGAAAATATGGTTATACAAGGTAATACTTCAGCTTTTGAGAAGCTCAAATGACCAGTGTACATATTTACAGTTGTGCTCATAAGTTTATTTTCCACTTCTTTATTAGTTTAAACACTGCTGATTGGCATTTGCAATTCCTTGGATATCTTTTTTATATCGCTTTCCTGTTTTATTCAGTTCAATTACCTTTTCCCACAGATCATTTGACAATTATTTTGCTTTTCTCATGAATCAGACAGAAACGTTAGTGGATAAAAGATGCAAGGCTCTGTCAGGAGCTCAGAAACTCACTGACCTTTTATCCACACAAACTGATTACAAACAGATCACAGGTGATGGTTACCTTTACTGTACTGTAGACAGTCAAACCTGTTTGTGTCACTTGTGCTCATGTGATCAGGCCAAAATCACCGGAGTATGTAAACTTTTGATCAGGGTCATTTGGGTAGTTTCTGTTTTCATTATGATTTAAAAAGACTAAACACAGTTGTTTGAGAATAATTGGCTTCATCCAAACACTAACTACAGCATTTGTGAAAAAAGGTTTTTGTGTTATCATTTATACTCTCTGAAAAATGGCCATAAATTCACAAATTCTTGTTATTGCAAACTTATGAGCTGAAATATGCATGATGAACTGTATATGGATGAATTTAGATTAAACAGGCACGCTCCCAGTCTATCAGTAAAAAATTCTACAGGGCACCTTCAACACCACAAAAACCTTACAAAAAACTAAAACCATAAACACATTTACTCTCCCAAGTCACAGCATAACAACTTTTGTTAACTGTCCTTTAAAACCAAGACCATTTTGAGGAAATGGATGTTGTGTCCAAACCTGGAAAGTTCCGCCTGATCCTTTGACTCTTCAAACACAGCAGTAGTGTGTGAGCTAGGCCTCATGCATTAAACATTTGGGGAATTTGAAACTTCAGATAAAAGTCTGATAAGTACAGAGGTAAACTGCAGTGTAAGTTTCTATTATCAAATTATTATCAAATAAATGTTTAATCATATTTCCCATATCACATTGTCCCCATCGAAGCTTTCAAGTAGAAACAGTAACAGAGCTTAAACATATAAACCGTCTTTAGTTAGTCTGTGCGTAAGGTGACTGATGGACACTTCCATCTCCGCTGCCTCAGAAGCTGAACGGTATATTTTTGACTTTCTGCCGACAGCTATAAGCGAACAAAGCACTGGCGTCAGGCCTGCGAGACTTCACATCACGCGGCGGTAAACGGCAGCTGGCGCATGATGGATGTCTGTCTCCATCAGCGCTGGCTCCGTCAAGTGACAGCCTTCTGTTAAAGTGACAAGCCGGGCCTCGGCGCAGACAGATTGCCTTCAGGTGGCTCCTCTGTTCAAAATCTCCCCGAGAATGAACGACACTTAACTCTGCTTTTGAAGGCTGAAGGGACTGCGGCGGATTTGATATTATTTCAGCTCCAAGACAAAGAACAGGAGGAGGGGGATGGCTCATCGGAGACTTGGCTTTAATAAGTGCCTTTCAAAGATCAGAGGCCGTCGTAAGCTCACACCTCATATTTCACAGCGTCGATCACAGGCCATGTAAAATTCCCTTAAAAGTGCATTATGCAATATAAACGCAGGTTTGGGTGACATTTAGGAGTAGAAGGGTGTTACAGGCCTATTGCCTGGTACAAAAAGGATTTCATCAGGCGGTGTGTCTTTGTGAATTTGAGCCCGTTGTCTCGCAGCAGAAGGATGAAATGATGTGAACTTAGTGACTTCGGTCTACGTCTCACAGCCTCAGAGCAGACTGTTGTTGGGTTAAGACAGAAGACGGTTTTAGAACCAACAGATATCTTCTCTGTGCTACAGATTTGGGCAAAGGTGTGTTGGTTTTGTAGCTTTGGTTTTGTATTCTGTAGAATTTGTGTTGGATTTCCAGTGGGCAATGCCGACAGACTGCTTCTGGACAAACCTTTCAGTACTTATTTGTTAACTCCAGTGTATGATAGTGCTGTATTTGTTTGTATGTCAGCAGCTGAAGGTGCGGACTTCAGACTAATAAACAAACTTTCATGTTGTCTGTCTTCAGGACTTAGTGCTGCAGGGCGGGTTTGTTCGACAGAGTTCAGTGTAAGAGTAAGAGTTAACTAGACTGATTTAAAAAAGCAGCAATGATGCAACTGAAGTCCCCAGATCAGACATAAACCCTATTCACACAGGATTAGTGTTACCCCTGGACCTCTGTCAATTCAGAAATGACTCCATGAAGTCTGTGTTTTTAGCGGCGCATTTGCCCGGGATCAGCTCCATCTGTGATTTACTCTGTTTTACTGACTTTATCTCTGGATATGACATCACAAACCAACATATATATCCCATACACTGGTGGCTGAGAAGAAAGACAGCCACTGACTCCTGAAAGTCCGCACCAAAGTCCGCACTAAGAACACACAAATACACAGGAGCCTATTTGTTTGGTTTGCTAACTTTTGCCTTCAGACTTTTAAACACGGACACTTCTTGACGCTGTGTTTACTGCCGCCCTGCAGCGTGGTAAAAGTGTCTCTTCAGCGGCTCATTTAATCTGGAGAAATACAATAATCAGACATGTTATTGTAATAAACTTCAACAGCACTAACGTTTTAAATCACGGTAACAGTCATTAGGAAACGGTTGGCTGCACAGGACGCTATAGTGATAAAAATAGAGCAATAGAAAACTTAAGCATCATCTGTGTGTCTTATAAACCCAACCAATAGCTTCTTTCTATGTTTTCTTGTCGGTCACTTCCTGCATTTGGTCTGAAAATCCACACAATCACCAAGAGATGTGGGTAAAAATAAACAGAATCCCAGACGTGGGGATTCACTCAGGACTAGTTTTATCACAGAACCCCTGGGTTCAGTGTAATACAGGAGGTTTTACTTTACAAATGACAGACATTGCAGATTTACAGGACTTAAAATCTCAGACGAGCTCTGCAGTTATTACAGATTACTAGATGTTCCCAGGTAACACGAATCCAAACAGGGCTAAAGTCTACCTCTTTGTTTGTCCATAATGGATGAACTTATGGCTCAGTGGTAGAGTGGTTGTCCTTCAACCGGAAGGTAGGCGGTTTGATTCCCGCTCTCCCCACAGTTCATACTGTCGTTGTGTCCTTGGGCAAGACACTTAACCCACCTTGCCTCCAGTGGTGTTCCAGCTGTAACACTGGTGAATGGAACCTTAATGTAAGTCACTTTGGATAAAAGCGTCAACTAAATGAATAAATGTAAATGTAATGAACTTCTATCTTCAAATGCAACCAAGAATTTAAAGCTACGTGCATCTAATGTAAACTTCCTTCTTACTATTGTTCCTCTGTGGCTGCTTATAAGAACATTCTATACCACTTTCTCTACAATGGGTAGGAGTACCTCTGAGTATTTAGAGCGAGTAACATTTTTATTAGTGTCATTTACAGTTAATACATTCAGACATTATTGTATAGTGAACAGGGAAAAGAGAAACTCACACTGGAGTGCTCATATGGCAGTCAAACAGGTCTGCGATACCAGTGAGTACTGAGTAATTCCTTCCTTCCTTCCTTCCTTCCTTCCTTCCTTCCTTCCTTCCTTCCTTCCTTCCTTCCTTCCTTCCTTCCTTCCTTCCTTCCTTCCTTCCTTCCTTCCTTCCTTCCTTCCTTCCTTCCTTCCTTCCTTCCTTCCTTCCAGCTGATTCATTAATGAGCCTGAAGAGTTCATTTGAAGACCTGGTTTATGCAGAATTCCTAATGAGTATTTTTGTTTTTTAAAAAGTGCCGACGCCGAATGCAACACCGGTAACAACTCAGTAGCAAAACCATTAGAATGAATATGTATGTGTCTTGTTATGAAATATTCATTACGTGGGTTTAAAAAAAGAATCGCAGCTCGGGAAGTGACTTTTTTTTGGGTGGCGTTTGCTTTTGAGGCCAATTGCACCCATTCCGTAGGAGTCCTGACAAAAGCCTGACTCGGGTTTCCTGCTACTTCTGACAAAAGTCTCTGCGGTGGGTAGCTAGTCGGTAGCAGCTAGCATCTCTTGTTTTGTTTTTTTCCTCATCGCCTGAGGTGATCCGATACCACCTTTCATTCCCTCACTTCCCATTCATTCCATCTCCCCAAATTAAGAAATTAATGAGGGATAGTTTCTTTACCAACTGCCCCTGCAATGTTTACCACTGATAAAATTATAATGCGGGGCCTGCTGTATTATTTATAAGCCAATTAGGCGAAGTGTTACTTGATTTGATGGGGAGCCGACACACAGTACATTTAACTAATGGAGACCAAGAGGCAAGGGGAGAAGGGGGAGGTGTGGGGGACAGCTGAGGCGGACTCTTTTTCGTACGGCGCTCTAGGATTACGTGGCTAATTGCCCTTCTTTATCTGTCTGTCACGGATAGCCATGCATATTTTAGCGTTCCCAAAGACTTTGATTGTTTGCACTCGTGTTGGGGCTGTAACAAGTAGTGCAGAGGCCAGAGTGGAGTGTAGTTAAAAACTGGCAGCAAAGAGGGGAGGAAGTGGCGAACGAAGAAGAGGAGGGGAGAATGGCAAAGAAGAAAAAAAACAAAAACAGTGACAGGTGGATGGCGAGTTTTGACAAGGAGCAAAGGCCCGTAGAGGTGGGGATATGACAACAGAAAATACACACACACGCCGCAATTAGACGGCTCCACAAACAGTAATTAATTTCACTTAGTGTAGCCCGGACTATCCGTGACCTCCTCGGGAATATTTTTTTAAAGGAAAAAGGTTTGGCTTATTTGCATGCAGCGGGGAAAAAAGAAGTGGTGACATCCAAAGAGACGACAACGGTGCCGCAGGACAAAAAAAAAAACGCCTCCGGGAAATATATAGCAGCGGGAAAAAAGTACAACTGTTGTACTCAAGGTGTCAAACAATTAGTAGGCAGTGATTAAAGTGATTAGTAACATGAGCGGATTGTCATTTTGCACTGGAGTGGACTGTCAGGTTTGAAACACTGCAAGACATATTTACAATGAGTCAGTGTTGTGTCTCAACTTAGTGTTACACACTTTTTTGAGGTTGAATTCCAGCACATTCCAGCACGTTCCATGTCAATATTTAAGCTTTTTCAGCTCTTGGGAAAATGACATACATATTCATAATTGTGATTAGGGTCAAAGTGTGGCAGGTGCAGGGCCCTGTTGTAACAATTAGCATCAAAAATGCACACACCAAAACTGTGGCAGATTTAAAAGCTTTAACACAGAAACAATGTTCACCCAACTTTATTAGACTCAGCAGAACAAGTCTGACAAGGTGGTTATTATGAGATGTTTTAACAAACAATTGGATATGCTCACGTCAAGGCCATTCTAAACCAAAAAAAACAAGGTCTTTCCTTTTAGAGGTACACTACATAATGTTTTCTTAAAGAACTTTGTTATTGTTTGAGTTGGACAACCCAAAGTTCCTTTATTGGTCCACCCAGACCACCCACCTTCGCCACAATAACAATGTACTGCACAAAGGCCCTATGTTATGCATTTCTGTAACAATATTCATTTTTACTTTAAAGGAATGTCCAATTACATTGTGATACAAACAGTTGAAAAATAGAGGGGTCAAACACTGTGGACCACTGGCTGCATCAGAAAGACTGTACGTTACATCATAGACATGAAAACAGTCTTAAAAGTGTGACCTATGAATGTTCTATGATGACTCTAAAATGGAAAGTCAGAACATTTCCAGTTGCTTATGGACTTACAAATCGTTGTCTATGGGAACCGGTAGGATTTATTTTTGTACATATGTTCCTAACCTTCTTTTAAAATTGAAATACTACAAATACAGCATTATATTTTGTCAAAATCTATTTGTAATTTGAATTAATGAGCTTTATTTAAGGAACTAGAAGCTGTTAAAGCCATTTTATATAAATAGAAAGAATTTGAAATGTACAAAGAAACCATCTTCTATGAGTCAGATATTCAAAGTGAGTGCACTTTCCCAAACATGGAATATTCTTACGATGAATTTTAACCTCCAAAAGAATCACTGTGATCGACAGGGTATGGCTGTATGTTTACTGTGGGCTCCGTGGAGTGGACTCATTGATTTTCAGAAGTGGGTCTTGGTCCTGGGGGGAGCCGTGGGGCTGGGACCTCCCGCGGACAGGTCTTAAAGGAGACGGCTACAGGCTAGAACTCTGACTGATGAGCTTTTTGAAAGTTGATCAGACACTTATGCTAAGGAGGGAAACTGGAGCAAAGGCATCCTTAATTATCTGATGAAGGGAAGCTTATCTGAACGGTTTCTTTTTCTCTGCTCTTTTATCCCGATGGATCGCGTTGCAGATCTTTACATAACAAAAGCACTACCTGGCTCACCCTCTCCTGTTAAAACTGCCTCCTGACGACACGCAGTGTAAACCCTGCAATTAAACTACACAGCCATGCACCATATATTTTCAAAAAGCCCTCCTTAACCCAGTATGCCGGTGAAAAGTATATTCAAATAGTATTCACACCAAACAGGACTCCATAGAGCTCCATAGAAACATCTGTGGAAGTTTCATTACACCCTGTTCCTACAGAAGGACAAACTGAGCACTGCTGGAGGAGAAGCACACACTTCTTTGTTGAACACACAATTTTGATTTTGTGACTATATTTTTAAGTGACACTGTCGAACAAATATTGCGAAGATATTCTACATAAACCGGTACAGCCTTACCAATTTGTTTAACATTACAAAATAAATTATAATAAATACAAATAAATATGAATCAATTCAACACAAAAGATAAAGTGCATTTTGTGTAAACACCCATGCCCTTATTTTAAAAAGCCACCTCAACATATCACCTTCAGACAACCTAAATAAATTAGGATTTTACAAACATAAAAATGACTTAAACAGAAATTTTCAAATTATCATACAATGGACAAAAGAACACAAAATTAATTTGTGGGGCAGCAGTCTAAGCAGAGACACCCAGATGTCCCTCTCCCCAGACACTTCCTCCAGCTCTTCCAGGGGGATACCGAGGCGTTCCCAGGCCAGACGAGAGACATCCCCTCTCCAGCGTGTCCTAGGTCTTCCCCGGGGTCTCCTCCCGGTGGCACATGCCCGGAACACCTCCCTAGGGAGAGCCCTGCCCATGTGAGCCTTGAAGTCCCTGGTCTGATGATGGAGTTCCTGGTCCAAGCCTCAACCCCGGAGCCCAGGTTTGATATAACTATCCATAAGGGGTTCTGAACTTCTCTTGGTCTGGCCCATCACCTAGAACCTGTTTGCCTTAGGAGACCCAAGGCAACATAGCTCCTAGAATCATTCAGGTTCTCGAACCCCTCCACAACGATTAGGTGGCAGTTCAAGGAGGGGAAAATGAAATTCATCTTTAACTAAACCTTTGCTCTTCTGGTACACCTTTAATGCCTGCCACCTCAACTGCTCTGAGCTTAGCACAAAGAGACTGCTGCCCTCTTTTTAAATTTACTTCAACAAAGGACTTTGTAATGAAATCATCTTTTAAACTAAAAATAACTTTGTAATTTTAGTTTGTTGAACACTGCTTTATTGATTTGCAACAGAGTGTGCCTGAGGGTGCTAACTTTACAATGCAAATCATTTAAAAACAAAAACTGTAAATCTGTCAGAGAGAATATTTGAAAGAGCTTTTTTGACCAGGCATGTTGATGAATAATTAAGTCTCCTGTTAAATGGACAAGGCGGTTTCACAATCGAGTAATTTACATTCTTTGTTAAATCTTTCTTTCTTTCTTTTAACAATGTTTAAATTATCTTTAGGCAACATGTTTGAGACAAATAAGGGGCCAATCCCACAATCATAAAGTGTCACTGAGAACTGACCAGTGTACAAGATAGCATGCTAACTGTGCAATTTAAAAAGTGATCTTAACCACAACCACACTTAAAACAGCTTTTCTTTATTTTTATAAAGTTTTAGAAAAATAAATGTAATTTGAATATGCCCCTTTTCTTTCAACTTCTTGCTCCATAAACTTAATACTATTTAAAGTTTTAGAAATTATGTGTACAATTGTTCCATTCAGCAAAATAAATAAATAAAAACAAAATGTAGCCATTAACCTTTTGTTTAATGCCAGAGCAGTTTCCATCTTCGATAACTCTAGCTTCTTAAACTTGGCTTCACTATAAATGTTTGAACTGCAGCCATAACAAACTTTCTTTTTTTAATAACAGCTAGACCCTGAGGCAATTTTGGATGCCTTCATTGTTGTAGCCTACTTCATAAAAGCTCTACATTCATTTGTTCAATATTCACAGTTTCCCTCAAATATGTAGCGCTTAACATTTAAAGGCTTGAACATATTGGAGCATTTATAGGTCCTCTCCCTGCAACGAGCCTGTAATTAATTCACGATTAAAAGTATTAGTACGGGCTTTGTGTGGTGATTTATTTAAAGGCTGGTACTGACGCTGGCTCGGTTTCCTCCTTTAGGAAATGGGTAACCAGATCCGGTGCCAGGCCTTCTCCACGCACACACCTCCCATACTGGTGTGTCCCTCACCGTCACATGTTAACTTATTCATCCCTGTTAAAACCCATGTAACGGGATAGCTGTTAATTAATATAGCTGTCGGATAAATGGTTGCCGCCGGACCATTGTCACCATCCGTCAGTAACATAATCTCGGATTGTTTTCATGCCAGGCCTCGGGCTTAATTAAGATAATGCTATGCAAACGAGGTCTCTCTCCATTACCCTCATCACCGAAGGCCCATTAATGGCATAATTGGGGCACTCCAAAGGACAATTACAGCCACAGCTCCTCCCCAGCTATGAGATCCGCCATCATCTGCGAGCGGTGACCGGGGGGTGACGAGTCATGGCTACACATTGACCCGAGACGTCCAAAAAGAGCAGCTGCTGAGTGGAGCCGTGCAGGAGGCCAAATCTACAGCCCGCTGCGTCACTGTAATTATCTTCAAGTGACGAGTTTGGGTTTGGACGACACACTGTGCAAGGAGTGTTAAACATCATAGTTAGAAAACCAGCTATGTATTATGAAACTTGAAGTAAGTCAATAAAAGCAGGAAACTGAAGGTTGTGTGTCTAAAATTTTAAAACCTGGGCAGAAATCCTCCTTGCTTGATAAAGTGACATTAGCTCAACTAGCTAAGTATGCTATAGCTAAGCAGTTCTATTTTCACACAACTTATTCTAGCAACTAGCGACTGAAAAAGAGGGTCTACAACTCTGACACAACTGCCAATTATAGACAAAGACATCCAAGAGGAACATGTCTGGGAAAGGACTTCGTGGTATGAACCTCTCGTCCTCTGTCAGTAAATTGGGCGAGGGCTGGTGGGGCTGTATGAGAGACCCTGAGCTTCCACTAAACCTTTAGCTCCGACTTCAGCATCAGAACGACAACCGTCTCCTCCTTGCTAGCCATTATGTGACTGAAGTCAATATTTATCCCTGCTTCTTTTTACTGTTGATGTTTTTCTGTAAAAGACATATTCAGCACTGAATATACACTTTCTCTGTTTTATAGGTAGCCAGTACTTCCTTATTGAGAAGCAGTGTAGCCAATGGTAATGCTCCTTTATCCGAAAGCGTGATTTCGGAAAAATATGGCCAAAACCCTCATCCAAGAAATGTTCTGGTGTATGAATGTGTGACTGTTTCTCTGGTGTATGAATGTGTGACTGTTCCTCTGGTGTATGAATGTGTGAATGTTGCTCTGGTGTATGAATGTGTGAATGTTGCTCTGGTGTATGAATGTGTGAATGTTGCTCTGGTGTATGAATGTGTGAATGTTGCTCTGGTGTATGAATGTTGCTCTGGTGTATGAATGTGTGAATGTTGCTCTGGTGTATGAATGTGTGACTGTTCCTCTGGTGTATGAATGTGTTAATGTTGCTCTGGTGTATGAATGTGTGAATGTTGCTCTGGTGTATGAATGTGTGAATGTTGCTCTGGTGTATGAATGTGTGAATGTTGCTCTGGTGTATGCATGTGTGAATGTTGCTCTGGTGTATGAATGTGTTAACGTTGCTTTGGTGTATGAATGTGTGAATGTTGCTCTGGTGTATGAATGTGTGAATGTTGCTCTGGTGTATGAATGTGTGAGAATGTTGCTCTGGTGTATGAATGTGTGAATGTTCCTCTGGTGTATGGATGTGTGAATGTTGCTCTGGTGTATGAATGTGTGAGAATGTTGCTCTGGTGTATGAATGTGTGAATGTTCCTCTGGTGTATGGATGTGTGAATGTTGCTCTGGTGTATGAATGTGTGAATGTTGCTCTGGTGTATGAATGTGTTAATGTTGCTCTGGTGTATGAATGTGTGAATGTTTCTCTGGTGTATGGATGTGTGAATGTTGCTCTGGTGTATGAATGTGTTAATGTTGCTCTGGTGTATGAATGTGTGAATGTTGCTCTGGTGTATGAATGTGTGAGAATGTTGCTCTGGTGTATGAATGTGTGAATGTTCCTCTGGTGTATGGATGTGTGAATGTTGCTCTGGTGTATGAATGTGTGAGAATGTTGCTCTGGTGTATGAATGTGTGAATGTTCCTCTGGTGTATGGATGTGTGAATGTTGCTCTGGTGTATGAATGTGAATGTTGCTCTGGTGTATGAATGTGTTAATGTTGCTCTGGTGTATGAATGTGTTAACGTTGCTTTGGTGTATGAATGTGTGAATGTTGCTCTGGTGTATGAATGTGAATGTTGCTCTGGTGTATGAATGTGTGAATGTTCCTCTGGTGTATGGATGTGTGAATGTTGCTCTGGTGTATGAATGTGTGAGAATGTTGCTCTGGTGTATGAATGTGAATGTTCCTCTGGTGTATGGATGTGTGAATGTTGCTCTGGTGTATGAATGTGTTAATGTTGCTCTGGTGTATGAATGTGTGAATGTTTCTCTGGTGTATGGATGTGTGAATGTTGCTCTGGTGTATGAATGTGTTAATGTTGCTCTGGTGTATGAATGTGTGAATGTTGCTCTGGTGTATGAATGTGTGAGAATGTTGCTCTGGTGTATGAATGTGTGAATGTTCCTCTGGTGTATGGATGTGTGAATGTTGCTCTGGTGTATGAATGTGTGAGAATGTTGCTCTGGTGTATGAATGTGTGAATGTTCCTCTGGTGTATGGATGTGTGAATGTTGCTCTGGTGTATGAATGTGTGAATGTTGCTCTGGTGTATGAATGTGTTAATGTTGCTCTG
Source organism: Perccottus glenii (assembly GCA_024416835.2). Lineage (NCBI taxonomy): Eukaryota > Metazoa > Chordata > Actinopteri > Gobiiformes > Odontobutidae > Perccottus > Perccottus glenii. The sequence continues at coordinate 43,501,274 of CM044547.2, forward strand.
GTGTATGAATGTGTGAATGTTTCTCTGGTGTATGGATGTGAGAATGTTGCTCTGGTGTATGAATGTGTGAATGTTGCTCTGGTGTATGAATGTGTGAATGTTGCTCTGGTGTATGAATGTGTGAATGTTTCTCTGGTGTATGGATGTGTGAATGTTGCTCTGGTGTATGAATGTGTTAATGTTGCTCTGGTGTATGAATGTGTGAATGTTGCTCTGGTGTATGAATGTGTGACTGTTTCTCTGGTGTATGAATGTGTGAATGTTCCTCTGGTGTATGGATGTGTGAATGTTGCTCTGGTGTATGAATGTGTTAATGTTGCTCTGGTGTATGAATGTGTGAATGTTGCTCTGGTGTATGAATGTGTGACTGTTTCTCTGGTGTATGAATGTGTGAATGTTCCTCTGGTGTATGGATGTGTAAGAATGTTGCTCTGGTGTATGAATGTGTGAATGTTCCTCTGGTGTATGGATGTGTGAATGTTGCTCTGGTGTATGAATGTGTGAATGTTGCTCTGGTGTATGAATGTGTTAATGTTGCTCTGGTGTATGAATGTGTGAATGTTTCTCTGGTGTATGGATATGTGAATGTTGCTCTGGTGTATGAATGTGAGAATGTTGCTCTGGTGTATGAATGTGTGAATGTTCCTCTGGTGTATGAATGTGTGAATGTTGCTCTGGTGTATGAATGTGTGAATGTTTCTCTGGTGTATGGATGTGTGAATGTTGCTCTGGTGTATGAATGTGTTAATGTTGCTCTGGTGTATGAATGTGTGAATGTTGCTCTGGTGTATGAATGTGTGACTGTTTCTCTGGTGTATGAATGTGTGAATGTTCCTCTGGTGTATGGATGTGTAAGAATGTTGCTCTGGTGTATGAATGTGTGTGAATGTTGCTCTGGTGTATGAATGTGTGAATGTTGCTCTGGTGTATGAATGTGTGAATGTTGCTCTGGTGTATGAATGTGTGAATGTTGCTTTGGTGTATGAATGTGTTAATGTTGCTCTGGTGTATGAATGTGTGTTAATGTTGCTCTGGTGTATGAATGTGTGTTAATGTTGCTCTGGTGTATGAATGTGTGAATGTTTCTCTGGTGTATGAATGTGTTAATGTTGCTCTGGTGTATGAATGTGTGTTAATGTTGCTCTGGTGTATGAATGTGTGAATGTTTCTCTGGTGTATGAATGTGTGAATGTTACTCTGGTGTATGAATGTGTTAATGTTGCTCTGGTGTATGAATGTATGAATGTTGCTCTGGTGTATGAATGTGTGATTGTTGCTCTGGTGTATGAATGTGTGAATGTTGCTCTGGTGTATGAATGTGTTAATGTTGCTCTGGTGTATGAATGTGTGTTAATGTTGCTCTGGTGTATGAATGTGTGTATGTTGCTCTGGTGTATGAATGTGTGTTAATGTTGCTCTGGTGTATGAATGTGTGTTAATGTTGCTCTGGTGTATGAATGTGTGAATGTTGCTCTGGTGTATGAACGTGTGAATGTTGCTCTGGTGTATGAATGTGTGTGAATGTTGCTCTGGTGTATGAACGTGTGAATGTTGCTCTGGTGTATGAATGTGTGTGAATGTTGCTCTGGTGTATGAATGTGTGTGAATGTTGCTCTGGTGTATGAATGTGTTAATGTTTCTCTGGTGTATGAACGTGTGAATGTTGCTCTGGTGTATGAATGTGTGTGAATGTTGCTCTGGTGTATGAATGTGTGAATGTTGGGACAACAAAACCTAAAGGCTCAGGCTACAAAATATGGCATTTTTACATTTATGTGGCTGTTTCTCATGTACTGTATGTTCATTAACATGCACTATACCATTCAAATAAATAAATTAATAGTAATAATAATAATAAGACCTGTGGAACACTCTTTTTCAAATGGTTATTATTATCATCACCATGGTAAGTCTGTGACTGACATTCAGACAGAAAAGTTGCAAGTACAACACACTGCTTTGGCTCTATTTTTAAGATTCATTTACTATAATACTTATATATAGAACATAAATGTAAATGACGTCATAGATCTACAGTTCCAATTTAATGCTTTTTACTTATTATAGATCTCTTACCTTTTGTTATTATATTCATGAAATTGATTTTCAGCAAAAGATTCAATAAAGGCTGGTCTAAGACATAAGATTCCCCGGCTGAAAATAAGTCCCAGCACCCAGTCCCCTCTGACACTGATGGTAGGGAAGATATGAATAGGCTTGAGTGGCGCAGCTATAAAAAATAAATAAATAAGCCATAAACATATTAGCACCACTTTGTCCCGGACGATAAACACATCTGCATGTTTCAATCATGTCTTTAATAAGAATCTTGTTTACATCCAACGATGAAACACACTTCTGTCCTGTAGACATGTAAAGCTAACATTTACGGCTACACTACACTTCCTGAGATCCTGTCAAAATAAAAGCCATTGTCATTTGACATTCTACTCAAATGCTAAAAGTAGTCACTGGACCAACATGATGTATTTAAATTGCTAAAGAGTCCATCTTGGTTGATCCTATTGGAAATACATTATGCTGTAAGTTTACTTTGCATTGGATGTCTCAAGTAGAAACATGACCTTTTTTGTTGATTAACCTTTACTTACACCACTATTTTAACTGACTGGCTAGTTCTGAGTTATAAGTTTTGACTGAATATTACACTCGGAATGCAGCAACAGGCAAACTTTCACATCACTTCCTCAATTCTAAAATGTTGCCTCTGTGCTGACTCACAGTCTCAGACATCACTGTACATTTGTTGTTGATATTTCTTGTTCCCAGCCTTCAGCAGCCGTCTGTGGTCGGCTCACACCTCCACTCGGCTCCGTGACTCACATTCACCAGGCATAGACGGCTCCGGCTCAGGCAGCAGCTATAATGATTCCTCTGACACACATTGGGGCACATCATTCCGGCGCGCAGCCCAGCTTTGTGGCTCAAGGCCCCCTTAAACCTCGCTCAGACTGCTCACCGGCATGACGCTTCCGCTTCTGTGTGTCCGTGCAGCTGAGCATTGAGAGGCACCTTGGGAATTTTAAGAGTCAAGCCCCCCTAAATCTCCTTGTTTCAACTTTAGAAAATCAATGGGATAAATATCCTGTTTGCCCCTCTTGTCCCGGCCGCCCACCTCCACTTTGCCGAAGCTACCGGAGCGGAGAATCTCGCCTTCACCTCGGGCTATGTTTAAAATAATCCCTGTTTTTTTTAGCTGTGAATGGTCAAGGTTCTCAGGTGCAAAGCTAAACCGTGTTAACATATGCCATCGGAGAACGCCAGTGGCTAAGTCATTCGATCGACCCGCTCTGTGTGTGATTAGACGAGGGAAGTCGAATCTGGGTTAGCCGCCGATCGAACGGGGCGCGGTCCCGATATGAATGCTACATCAAGCTGCTCCTATTGATTTTTTGCCCTCAATTATATAATAGAAGCTCTGTTCTGGATTTGAACTTAAAGGGTGAGCTATAAATTGAGAGGGCGTTTCGACTCATACGTAATAGGATTTTTATCGACTGCGTTTTCCCGGCGCCCCTCTGGAGAGATTTGCGTGTGGGTTTTGTGCGTGTTCACGTGTGCTGTGTGCTGTAGCGGGAGGCTGTAGGTCTATTTTTATGTTCCAGGTGATTGGGCTAAAGACAAAAAAAGGCACTGGCACAAAACTTTGAGTGAGCAGTTCAGCAAGCCACAAGTCAAGCTTCCACAAATCTGTTTTCTAAAGCTGCTGGATTAGTTCCCCTGTACACAGCTGACTCTTCTAATTGGAAGACATCCACTTTTTTGCGATTTGATCCATTGGCAACTTTGCCAAAATCCGTCGGTGAATTCTTCATTCTTCCAGGAAGAACAATATCAATATAAGTCTTTTGTTTTTTCTCTGCAGGTTACAAGTATGAGCTGTTGTTTCTATCCAATTTATTGGCAAGTGGATTTAAAGTGAACACTTTACTGTGGATAAATAAAAGTTTATGAACAAAATGAGCATTGTTGTGACAGGAGTGGATTGTGACATAGTTTGTATGGCTTAAATCCAAAGGTTGTAAACGGACATCATAATCAAGACTGGACATTAAACCTTTAAATGGTAAATGGTTAAAAGCATGCATTTATACAGGGCTTTTGTGTACCCTTTGGGGCTCCCAAAGTGCTTTATATCATGTTTCCATTTACATAGTAACACTGGGGTGATAAGCTCTTTCTGTAGACCTAATAATAAAATTGTCTAATATGGTAACATGTCTTTATAGGACTGTAAACACTGTCCAGCCATCAAAATTATTTTTCTGTCCTAAAGAAAGCAATAGTCTGGTCCCTGCTCATTCGAGTTTGACTTCCAGGAGGCGGGACAAAAGGACTACCTCTGAATGCACTACAATTGTCCAGTGAGAATTCAGGGGACAGTACCAACATACACAGAATAAACTGCCTCTGGATGAATGGAATTTCAAAAATATACAACCAATCAGAGCCAAAGCATAGTATAAAGCCCTCTCCATTTTAGATTAAAAGTAAGGATCGATTAAGTTGGAAATTTAATTAATTGGGAACAACTACCATGTGACAGTCGCTCATACAGTTCTATGTCTCTGAAGGTTCTCATCCATCCAGGACTACTAATGTGAGTAGGTCATTCTCTAACTTTACATTACTTAACCATGTCAATGGAAACATCACATAGATACATTTAATTTGGAAGATAGGGTTGCAATTATCCCCCAAAACGCCAGAGCGTAGCCAGATTAACATCTCTATCTCAGGTTACCACCCCCCCTCTCACCGAACCGATCCCCCGGCCACCGCCTTGCCGCCGTCCTCTTCTCCTGATGGAGGTGTCTGATGGCACTCGGTGATAATGACGGTGCTCTTGTTTGCAGGAAGGACAGCTCGCTTGAAATTAGGTCGATGTTTGTCCTTCATGAGTGGCGCGTGATGGGTCAGTTTACCAGGTCTATAGGCCATTAAATACTCCAGTTAACAATGACAGCCACATCTCTGCTGCGTGGACCTGTCATTACAGGATCACGACCCATTTGTCACATTCATACACTAGATCATCAATCTAAACCTATGTTCTCAATGTGCTTTCTTATTCATAAAGGCTTTATATCTACATTTTAATAAACTTCATCAGAAGGCCTCAACGGAGATACTTTTTGTAAGTACAAACCCAAAAGCCCTGTCCCATCAACATGGTTTAATTTAACCTTGGAGTAGTGTTAATCAGAGTTTAGCAAAACATAAAAACTCTGTGGGAATCACTAAACTTTTTTCTTCTGGACATTTACAAAGATGGTAGAACAGACAATAGTTTTCATAAACCTCATAACCACATTTAAGTTTTCCACAACAATGGTGACCAGTTTGGTACATTTTACTCCAGTGTTACTTCATATGAGTTTGCATCTATATATGTTTAACCCGGTTTGTCGGTTTGAGTTGGATTTTCAGGGAACAAACTTCTGAATGCAGTTGGAGAATCATTCAACCGTCCAGAATTCAGGGAGACTATCGACATGCACAGAATAAACTGCCTCTGGACCAACACAGAACCATTCAGAGAAACGGAGCATTGCATGAAGCCCGCCACATTTTAGAAGTAAATGATGGAATGATTCCACTGGAAATGAGTTTGAATGGAAGCAGTTCCCACCCACTTTGCCAAGAAACTGATTGGGTCTGGTTGTATTCGTCTTGTCAATTTGGAAGTTGTAGATGATGTCAGTGTTGGTTTTGTAGTCCGACTATGTGGCTTTTAATTTTAATTAATTACAAGTCAATAAAACCATATATAACAATGACATTTCAATGCATAGGCAATGGACCCTGGTCCCAAGTGTGTGGTCCATTTTCCAAAAGGTGGAGCTAAACGTCTTCTCAAGCAAAAACCAGAAGCGACAGAAAAACCTCAAACTTCTATGTTTTTTTGTCTTGTTTTTGCGATAAACATGTTCCAAGAGAACAACTATTTTTGGAAAACAAAGCTAGTGTTTATTAGGAACAGCCGTTTTAGGTTTTAGACAGCTTCATGGATTCCAATATTGCATTGATTGTCTACATTTTATTTAACACAAGCAGATCTTGTAGCATAAAGAGCAAAATAACATTATGAAATGAGTGCAGCTCTGTGAATGTAACGTTCAAATGGCTGAACATTCTTATGTTTACTGCAGCAGTTGTTTACACAGTTGTACCTCCAGCCTCCTCACTACACACCAGGCTTTACTCTCTTTATTTGAATTATTGGCAACACATCCAAGTTTGTAAAGGTCCCCTTCAAATGCGTTGCTTTTCTGGACCCTGCAGAGTACTTTAGGTTCTCTATGTTTCACTTTGGATACAGTCCTTGTGTGATACTGGTGAGATATGACCAAAAATGGAGGAGTCTTGGTTGAAAATTGTATCCTTAGTTGAGCTCAGGTGATATCCGTCGGAGTTAAGCCTCATCATTCCTCAGTTTGCTCCTCGGTTGAGTATTGGCTGCAGCGGCTGGTGGAGCGGGGTTCGAGCGACGGGGAAGGGTCGTGGGCGTAACTTTAGCTGCGGTAATGAGGCCTAATCCCCCGCTGACTGGGGCCTGTTTAAACAGCTCCTGACTGAGCTGCACAGTAATGGAGTAATTAACCCCAGCGCCCTCTCCTGCCCACAGCTCCGCTCCTGGATCCCGCTCCGTCTGCACCGCGGCGGCCCTCTGACAAGATGGGAATTTATCGCATTAGAATATACAAATATGAATAAATGAAAGTAAACTGGAGAGAAAAGGAATAGGTTATTGATGCTGTACAGACCACATTAACCAAACCAAGTTATGACCAAGACAAAGGGCACATGAGACCAAGACCAGTGCAGGATACATAGTAGGAGATTTATAATTTCAAACACCAATAACAGAACAATGGAAGGAACTTTTCCATCCAATTTATAAAATGATGTTGGAAAATCTAAGCCAGTCTGGTCATTTTTGACTTGGATGACCTTCAGACAGTGGTCTTTAGACAGGTCTCAAGCTCAAGACCTGTTCTGAGTTCTACAAATCATGCTCTATAGATTTTCAGTGTTTTATGTTGAAGCATTCTTTTGGTAAACTTCAACAACACTCTCAACATATAAAGATATATTGAATTAAATAAACAAATGTTTTCTTGCACATTTAGGAAAAGATTAACTGCAAACCTATGACTGTAAGTACATACAACTGTACTGGCACTAACACTTCTGTTCACATGACTGTTGTTCAATGTCAAAATTCACTGTTCACTTCAACATTCATGTTGATAATAAAGCCTTTTGTAGCACCTCTCAGATTCATTATGGACCTGTCTAGTCTTTATGTAGGAAACAAAGACAGAACACTGGCACGGTTGAAGGTTGGAGGGTCACTGTAAAGCGCTGGAAATCACTGAAGGCAGCTAAATACATCTTCCTTTTTCCTGACTGATCTGATTTCTCGACAATCATACACGGCAGATTCTTTGTATTTGCTTTTGGTGGGCTCACGAAAACAATCAGCACAATCAAACAGCACACACTCCTCGCAGGCATCCCATCAAGCCACCCAGGAAAAGCCCCGCGTGTTCGTCTCCAGCCGGCTTACTGCGAGAAGGCGCCGGAGCGTTTGAAGTAAGCAGCCACCACGCATTACACCAGATGAAATGCTATCATGCGTGGTCGCTGAATGGTTTGTGTCATTAAGAGAATGAGGCAAACAGGGAGCTGAGAGAACGCACTCAAAACCTGCCTTGGCACCGCGCCTTTCTGAGGGGAAGCCGAGATTAAGGGGATGTTCAGAGTCTCTCGTCTGTCAAGACTTCAAAGATGCCATCGACTCTTCTTGTTTCTCGCAGCAGAGCAACCAAAACGCACACACTCTGTGGCTGTCAAAGCTCCTCTGACATCCCCTTTATCAGGTGTACAGGCTTTAATCCAGACACGGATAAATAAATCAACACACAGGGGTCTCGATCCGCACAGCGCCTCCTTGTGGCAGGGCATTTGCACAGTACAATGAGCTATAGTTATCAGTCGTTCAATAGAAGCCACATATTTGCTTCCATGCTTTATATTCTACTCAAAGAATTAATCTGGTCTCTGATGATTCCAGGGACTGTACCAACAGACCCAGAATACACTGCCTCTGGAGGCAACTGGAAAAGAGAATACAACCAATCAGAGAACAGAGGCTAACAGATGGACAGATTAGAGAAACATCGCTTAAAACCCAACTCATTTTAGATTAAAGGGTTAGTTGTTCCGAGAGGATTTCTATCAAGTGAAAATAGCTGTAGGGAAAAGATTTCAGATATATTTTACAAAGTAAATGGGTTTTACCGGCCAGGCTGATTAAGAGCCTTTTAATGAGTGTGGAATATACTGGCACTATTTAAATATTGATGTATTGAAGTTTGTTGGTTAAATATACTACAAAGTACAACATAGTTCTAGTACTTGTGTTGTACAACTGTTCTTAAAATAGAAGTGTACAACTGAAAACAGTGGCTTAGGACCAGAGGTGGGTCACTTGATAAACATGATACTATAAAACTACAATACACTGTGTACAAATACTATACGTAGAACTATAATCCAGACTTTACAAGAAAGTGTGTCGGCTTTTAGCATTTCTTTTTCTCAACCTGATAAACTAAAACATCACTTTAGATTACATTTAAAGGAAACAAGAAGCAGTTTTCAAATGAAAACAATGGAACACGTGTGAATCCTGATCATCACAACACAAATAAAACAAGATGTGATATTTAAGTACGTTTTTAAATATTCTCAAGTATCCAACTTTATTTGCAAAACGTCAAATAGCAACAAAGAGTCTGTGGGTAATTTTACATTCAACCAACTGAGCTTGTTTCCTTTCCTTGTTTCCTCCAATTTCAAAGTGTATCAGTTCTGACAAACAGAGAAATGTATTGCCTTCCACTTTTTTCACTTTGCAGGAGCCGAGAGTTTTGACACTCGGTGCAACATCTGGAGGCGACAGATGAGAGCCGAACAGAGGAGTTTGAATTAGACCTGACACATCGACATGCAGCAACATCAGAGCCGGCCTCGGACACATCCGTCTGTTTGGATATCGCCAGTTCTCCGACGTCGAAAAGCACACAGCTGAGCGCGGCTGCAGGAGGCAATCTGAGAAATCGACAATGAAATAAATACACAAGAACAGGCCTGTGTGTACGCAGTATGACTGGTTTAACTCGCAGAGAACTTCCTGGGAAAAAATAACTGGAAAGGCAGCAGCGTTGTACCTGTCGAGGTGTGTTTCTGTCGGTTCTTTTCATTTTATTTTAACAGCAAAAGCGAGGCAGACAGAGATCACCCCAACAGAAAACAGGATGTCTGAACTGAGAAGAGAGATGTGTTGTTCTATTGTTGTGTTTGTTTGGTTTTTGAAGACCGGTCTGGCAGCGGCAAGCGCATCCCTTTCAGAATACAAAAGATGCCTTAGAGGCAACATAAGTGAAGTTTTATGCTGATGACTGGCTGTTTGACAAACATCGGGGGTGAAACGGTAAGTCTGTTCGAGAATATGGCTCTAAAATAAAAAATAACCTGGGTAATATGTAAAAGGAAAAAGACAAGAGGGAAAAAAAGGGTTTGGAGAAATTGAAGGGTGTGAGAGGACACAAAAAACTAATTTATATCCTATAAGAGGAACGTGAGGCGCCCAGGGGGGCCCTGTAAGTTGTGAAAAATTAAAGGAGACGGATTCAAACTGGCCAATTTCCACATCAAACAAACCCTGGGCTCGGTGCTCCAGGAGAGGCTGCCTTGTATCCAATATTTCGCCTCAGAAAAAGATTTCACCCTTTCCTTCCCGACACTGCAGCCGCTACATCTTTTTATTATTTTTATATATATTCTTTTTTTCTTTAGTAGTAGTCTCCATTTCCTCAATAACCCCGCTCTGTAATTCCCATAAGCACTGTACTGGTTACACTAGCCACTGTCTCTCCCCTGCCTAATTATACCCTTGTGACTCTATTAATCAACTTGTGAATTATTTAGGAGGGCTAGCTCTTCTGCCTGTAACTGGCTTTGACACCGCGAACGCAAGACGGAGCAGGGTGGTTTTTGGGGATGAGGGGGGGGGGGGCGTTACTGAGGAGTCAGGGAAGGTGGGCGGCAAGAAAATACGGGAATAAAAGGAAGGCAATGGGAAAGAAAGAGTTGAATTGAACCCGGGGTCTACTTACATTGGTCCCCCAGAGGATTGGGCTGCCAGTGCCGCCGCACCCAGACGAGACACATACACACAGACGAGCAGGAAAAAACCTATCAACATTCATCGTGTTTGTTTGTGCTCCTTGTTTTTGTTTTTTCTCTCTTCCCACCCTCTATTTTCATGCATAAGTTTTCATGATAAACAGGAAATTCATGAATATATGGAGGGATACAGTGAGTAAAGCCGGGGGAGAAAGGGGGGAGGTGTAGAGAGAAAGGAGTCAAAGCCGCAGAGCGAGCTGAGACACCCGCAAATACCCCATAAAATAATAATGTTACTGTCAGTGGGATGCGTAATACTTTTATGAACATGACATTTATGAAAAATATTTACATTCAAACAAGTCCAACAACACAGGATAGTGTCTCACACACAAGAATACTATTTAGCTGGGTAGTTAGTGACATCATCTGTACCACACCAACATCAAGACGTTCTAATAAGCCTTAAAAGACGCTCACAACTAAGTCTTTAGCAGATTCCCATTAAAGTGCCTTGTGGCTCTCCTGGTGGAGCACATGCCACTCAAACGGCCCTGGGTCAAATGCTCTATGTCTATCCACACGGTCTCCATTGGATTAAAGGTTCAAAATGATATCCCATTAAATTAGTAGTACAGAAAATTTGTCATGTTAACGAATGTTTAAAATTTTAAATATTTCATACAACACAAGATCTACTCACTGGAGAGTTGGTGCATTACACAAAAAAGAGTTGTCTTGCATAAGTGACATACTCTGGAAAAAATGAAGAGACCACTGCAATTTTTTCTAGCAATCAGCATCTCTACAAGTCTGGAAACCATTCCATTCCAATGTCTGTTGAATCCCAACACAGGCACATTCTACTGAATGAGATGTTGATTAGGTGATCACCTGAAACAAAATTTTTTTATAAGGAAAAGTATAAAAAAAAAAACACTTCTGTGGTCATCACTATCCTCTTGCAAATAAATGTTCTAAATTACAATATTTTTATTTGGAATTTGGGAAAAATGTTGTCAGTAGTTTGTAGAATAAAACAAAAATGTTATTTTACCAAAACACATACTGTACCTATAAATAGTAAAAAGAAAAGAAACTGATCATTTTGAAGTGGTCTCTTCATTTTTTCCAGAGCTATAACTGCTGAGACACACCAAGATCAAGACGTTCTAATAAGCCCTAAAAAATACTAACAACACTGTCTCCACAGAAATAGTAGTGTTACTGTCAGAAATTGACATATAAAATATGTGAAATACCAATGTATAATACCGACACTGTATTCATTAAAATATGAAAATATATAATACCTGTCCGACAACCCAGGATTTTGTCACAACAGAGCAGCTGGTGAGTGAAACAGGGTACCATCATTCAGATGTTCTCATAAGAATATGTCCCTGTCAGGATAATGTGCAGTACCTTTGTGCCACACTGGCATTACCATTGTATAAATAGGAAACATATTTACATTACAAGTACCCAGGAGTTTGTCTCTAAAGAGTCTGAAATTTTTGGATTAAGTACATGTTATTCCATTCATAAACAGCAGATGGCAGTCTTGTAGAAAGCATACTGTAGATCTACAAACCCAAACTCTCAATTAAATGACGTAACAGGGAGTACCTACTTACATTTTAACAGGTACTCTCTGACAATTTTAGGAAACCAGAGAGCAGCGTTATCGTCCCACACACAAAATACTGAGTTACGTTTTCAAGTGTGCTTTATAATAGTCTGTTGCCTCTGTAATCTTACATTTAAAGGCGGTACACCCTACAGACGTTACATAGAACGTACAGTTTGGATTTATAACTCTTTCTATTTTTCAACACCAAACAGAGTTGAACAGTCTCTAAAATAAAGTCTCTGTGGCGTTTTCAGTTCCAACGTCAAGATGTTCCAAAAGGCCCAGCGTTACAGACCCGGGCAGCTGATCCGGTGCGCTTCAACTCAACACTCCATCTAGTGGTACAAAGTTGTATAGCAGGTCATCTTTGAGATAATTTTTTTGTGGAATAATATTATATAATATTATTAGGATTGGCATACTATCAACAATGTTATGTTAAAATGTTATTTTATTTTAGAATAATTTAACGTAAATATAGCATATGAGAAGACTTAGAGGATGTGACTGTAAATGTTTTAAATGATTGTACTGTTTGTGTATAATCCCTGTTACTCTGCTGCTGCCTCTTGACCATGTCATTCAAAGTAAGAGTAAGACTTCAATAAAGAAAATATTGTTCTTTAAAATCTATTCACCCAACTTAATATAAACAGACCAACTTGTTTAATTCTGATGCCAGTTGTAGTACCATCATCAAACCCTACAAAAAGGCAAACATTAAAAAAATCTAATAAACAGCCTGTTGAGTATTTATGACTGTTCCACAAGTAAGTGGTTTGTATTTTCCATTTGTGATACTAGACTGTGTTGCTTGAAAAAAACACAGATATTTCGAGGTCCTGCCTCTGTTTGACAGTGTCTCCCCAGAGCTGCAGACCCATGTTAGCACTGCTCCTCCTGATGATGATGGTTGTTAGCGTTAGCATACCGTCCCCCTGGTCCCGGCCGCTCCTCATCAGTCGAGAGGGCCGGCCTGACCCTGTCTAATGACTCCCATCGACACTGACGCCTGCTGTAAGCAGCCGGGGCAGGAAGAAACAAGCGCCAAAGTGAGATCATTATTATTTTCATAATGTTTTGTGCTCGCAGCCGGACCCCTGGTGGATCGCAGCACCACACGCAGAATCGTAATGAACTCAGTCTGACAAGTGTTCGGGGGCTGAACGGAGGAAGCTATTTCAAAAGAGGTGAAGCACTTTAGGGTTACTTCACCCACGCTATGGAGGAGCTCTATATGTCTATAATATTACAATGGGACGTGGGAGATGAGATATTCCCAGTGGTGATTGCTTATTCCAAACATCTATATCCTGTCTCTTATTTGAACCCTGAAAAAACTGACAGATGCAAGATACTTGTACTCTTACCTGTAAATCCTAGACAGCAGTTTGACAACCTTATTGGATATTGCTCCTTTTGACCCTCATTATTAATATCCCATAATGTCTGCCAGGCTATGACTCATATTGGACATGTGGTCAAGGTGGGGAAAGTGCAGTTTTCAGCAAAGGAACATTTAAAATTGGGCTTTTAGGAAAGTATAATCCACAGTAGAAAAGGGAGTGTTTGAATATCAGTGGGACATTCATGTTTTGGTGTCCAACCAAATCCACAGGAACCAGTCTAAAAACCATAAAAGACAGGGACACAGCTGTCAACTGAAGAAGCTTTGTGTACTTTACCATAAAGGGACCTGGATGACAGGAACTCTGGTGGCTTTCACTTCCTTAAACCTAGAAACAAATGTACAGCCTCATGGTCTCCACTTTAGCTGAGATAGCTCTGTGCTTGAGATGTGTTATTATTGCATATATGACTTTAACCACAGAGCCTCATTTTTACTGGAGCAGTACAACACGAGTCCGATCAGTGTAGGTCCACTTCCGTTTGTAACTGGGTAGGATAGAGTAGGAAGAACACTCCCGGTTGTTGATTGGAGGATAGGTTGAAAATGAGACATGGGTACTACAACATGATAATTATTTCTCAAATGATGCATGTCATAATCTAAAGGAGAATGAATGAATTTTTAGCAACAGCTGTTTCTGTGTTAAGACATTGTCAGCGTCTTGTGGCCCTTGCATTAGAACTTAAGAGGTGATAATAATCCCCTTAAAAATGAGACTCCACTGGACCTGTAGACATGTATAATAAGATTTAAGGTCTATAAAATATATCATATAACATATACATAATATAACATTTAGTCTATAATACATGTTTACTTTTCATATAAATTATCATAAATACAATAGGTCTAACAGATTTATATTATGACAAGTTTTTTTGCCGAGTCACTCACATTTTATATACGGTATTTTTATAGCCATGAAATTTTTTACACGGTTCGGCCGTTCGTCCACACGGAAACGCAGTATCAGGTCACTTAAACCGAACATTTTTGAAAACCCCTGCCAGGGTGAGGATTTTCAGAAACGCCGGTTGCAGCGTTGTCGTGTGGACAGTAAAACCGGCGTTTTTGCCTTGCGACGTCAGAGTGTGCGCCGTTATCCGCTGGTCTGATTGGCCAACATGCCTTTACGATTAGGGTGATATCGCCGCCTGCTGGTGTGGCATGCTCTTGACAGCGCTTGATAGCGTGTTTTTGCATTTTCATGCAAGCGTTTGTGGACAGGATTTTTTTTTTTAAACGCAGGAGGAAAATCTCCAGTTATAAAAATACCCGTGTCCGTGTGGACTAGGCCTCAGACAAGCAGTTAAAAACTGGGGGCGCTGTGGCTCAGTGGTAGAGCAGTCGTCCTTCAACCGGAAGGTAGGTGGTTTGATTCCCGCTCTCCCCACAGTTCATACTGTCGTTGTGTCCCGTTGTGGGAAAGACACTTAACCCACCTTGCCTCCAGTGGTGTTCCAGCTGTAACACTGGAGAATGGAACCTTAATGTTATGTAAATGACTAAATGTAATGTAAAAAGTTCTGTAAATACAGCCTGTGACCTGAGGATGTGATGCTAACGTTAGCAAACGGCCATTTTTCAGAAACTTGTCGAGGAGAAAACAAATCAGTGCAAAAACAAGTTCAAGATTAAAAAGATTATAAAACAGGACTGCGGTCAGTGAAAATATTTTTAATGTTTCAGATTTGTTACATTCATGCATGTCTTGGTGAGCACACTGTTTGCTCGGAAATTTCTTAACCCTTCATTTTGGCAAATGGCATTGATTTTATACAGTGCTTTCCAACCAAGCAGGCACTCAAAGCTTCCATATCCCAGTGTTACAGCTGGAACACCACTGGAGGCAAGGGGGGTTAAGTGTCTTGCCCAAGGACACAATGAATGAACTGTGGGAAGAGCGGGAATCGAACTGCCAACCTTCCGATTTTTCCCAAGTCTTTTTTTTATTCTAATTATTGGCCACTCACATTTCCAAAGCCTGTTTTAAGTATGATTTTAACTCTATGTGTAAAAACACAACTTTTGTTGTATTTGTGCGATTATTGATGACCTTAACCAAACTGTACTGTCATGTACCAACCCAAGCTTTCCTTTACCTTTACCTCTCAGTGGGAACATGTCCATCGTTTCTTTAGTGGTGACATCTTCAGGGATTGTTCCGGCAGATCTGGATGTCTTTTGGTTAGTATATTCTTCATCACGTCAGGTGTTAGTTTAGAGACTCTGGTTGAAGCAGTGGAGCAACAGACACACAACAGTGTGGAGCCTATACTGAACAACATGGACAGTCCCCTGCACTGGGCTTGTGAACAACAGACATCAGTGAGCTGCAGGACAGAACAACACAAGAACTCCTACAGCGAGTCTTAACAGTTTGTAAAAGTAATGAGCCTCGACAGACACCGCTGTACTTGGTATTACAGTACAATACTATTTCCTCAACTTTAGTTCTTTGGGAAAAAGTCTTAATACGGAGCAATATCGACAGTGAAGTTTGTGCTGTTTGTGAGAAACGTGCAGCAATCACCAATTTCCATTTCTTTGTATTCATGAAAAGCACAACTCCAGATTTGTCTGAATCAAAACAAAAGCTTCCAGTCCACTCAAGGTAAACGCCAAACTTACCCAGCCTTCTTTATTAAGCAAGCGGCTGAGAGTGTGTATGTGTGTTTTATGTATGAGCCCAGACGTGTGTGTGTATCTTTAAGTAGCACATCTCATTAGGCCGGCTGTTGTCTGAGCAGCTACGTTAGTCCGCATCGCTCCGTCTCTGTGGGATGTTTATTAAATTAATAAAAAGTTGCTCAAGGCGAGCTGTAGCGGCTAATGCCCAGGGCTCGGCTGTGATTGGCACTCTCCGCCGGCCTGCCTCCTCTCCTGGGTCCCCGTGCGTTTGCTTTAACTAACTGGCCGTGACTGAGAAGAGCCGACTGACACGAAGCCCCCCCTTCCTCTTTACACCCCCTCCCCTCACTGATCCAGCTCTGGGCCCAGTTAGCTTTGAATTGGTAAAGAAGGAAACCAGTGGAAAAAGACTGTCAAACCTTCAGCCACTCACCAATCTGCAGTTCACGTTAATCATTTTAACACTAGTCCACTTTTACACATTCAGTCCGGACGTAATCGAGGTTATTTTAACTGCGCTCGAGCCACATCTCTTTGTTCGCACAGTAAGTGGACAAAATGGCCGCGTTGTTAATGTTCATACATCTCATGAACATAAATGTATGTCACTTTAAACACCTGAAAAATTAAAATGGATCTGAAATCTGTGTCTGGGTCATGAATATTCAGAAGTCGTGTCTGTTCTCAGTTTGGCAGAAGTTGTAATGGCATATCCGTAGTAAGATGAATTTAGATTCTGTATTTGGACAAACAAAGTTTTTTGTGGATAAAAACGAAAAAAAAAACTAAATAAAAAAGACTTCATAATGACTAAAACAATAACTAAATAGACTGACATTTTTGTCAACCAATAAAAGACGAGACAAAAACAACTTGTGACAAAAA
Source organism: Perccottus glenii (assembly GCA_024416835.2). NCBI lineage: Eukaryota > Metazoa > Chordata > Actinopteri > Gobiiformes > Odontobutidae > Perccottus > Perccottus glenii. The sequence continues at coordinate 43,518,052 of CM044547.2, forward strand.
CCAGTCGGAGAAGGAAAGATGAAGTGGAACGGGATGAGTCAAGTCAGCCAATCAGAGTGCGTCTTGTTGTTTACGCAGCGGTTTACGAGAAGTTAACCGGAGATGACAGAGGAACATTTAGAAACAAACTGTTAGCATTAGATCTTTTGGCAATGTCAGCTCCTCAAGCTTTTGCAGAAAGAGTATTCAGTGTCACAGGTGATCACCTGAGGAAAGTGTCGAAGTCGAAGTAAATAAATATTTGTATTTGATGTTTCTGATGCCAGTGTTTATGTAGCATAAGTAATATCCTCTTGTTCAATGCACTTTAAGTTCAAAGATGGTTTAGTGCAGGGGTCTCAAACTCAAATTACTTGGGGGGCCGCAGGAGGCAGAGTCTGGGTGAGGCTGGGCCGGATCAGGTATTCCACAAAAAAAGCTTTGTTAAATCCTCTCAAACGTCATTACTAACAATTCTTTAACTTCAATGGGTTCTTCTGAACCTGAGCCATCCTGAACTTAAATGAATATTGAAGAACATGAATGAGCTGGCTGAGTGGCCCCATTGGATGTCCACTCCTCTCGGTGATATTGTCAACAGAACATCGGCGTTAATTTGCAGATTCGTCATGATAACAAATCCTCATGGATAGTGGCGATCAAATTGCCATCAATTTTCAAACAAATCAACCCATTTCAAATGATGAATGAAGCCCAGCCGATGCAGGCAGAGAAACATTATATATATACTCCACTGTGATGATAGGTTGGTCTTGCACAAAAAGGAACCTTCCACACACAAGGTGGTAACGTGCCATTCATATAAAACTCACAGGGCACACTAACATTAAACTTTCATATCGTCCCCCGGGCCACAAAATATCGTCTTGCGGGCCGCAGTTGGCACCCAGGCCGCGAGTTTGAGACCCCTGGTTTAGATGGTACATTTATTATTATTATTATTATTATTCTTTAGCTTTCTTGGGCTGTTAGGTCCTTTTGATAATTGCACATTTATTTAATATACACATTGATGTTTTTTTTGTTTAAATTAAAATAGACAATGTTTTTTATTGATTAAAACAATTTTCAATAAAGGCAGTTGTGTTGAAATAAACAATATAATCTATGTTTGCACATTTAAATCTAAATTCTAAGAAAGTATAGTTTTATGGGGCGGCAGTAGCTCAGTGGGTAGAGCGGCCGTCCTTCGACCGGCGGGTGGGTGGTTCGATCCCCGCTCGAAAAATCCCAAAACATCATAACATCCCGCTCTCCCCCACATACTGTCGTTGTGTCCTTGGGCAAGACACTTAACCCACTGTGCCTCCTCCCTCCCAATACACACATGGGGCCAGGACTCCCCTGCAAAAGAGATTTGTAATCTCAGTGGGACTTTTCTGGTTAAATAAAGGTTAAAAATAAATAAATAAAAAATGTCTGATACAGAAGGTCAAAATTTTTACCTCATGATTTTAATTTTTTTATTTTAGTCGACTAAATCTTTTTTGACTAATGTAAATGTCCTGGACATATGACTGAAGACAGGCTGCAACACTTCCATGACAGGTGGAGGTGTGCACGACTGATACATCCTCTTTGACGTCAGCTCGATATAACTCGATAAAAGAGCAGCTGATGTTTCCAAAAGAACATAACAGACCAGAACTATAATCTAAACTACTCTATGTCCATATTTTGTAAAGAAGCTGGTTCAGTGATGTGTTTTCAACATGACGTAATGTTTAAGTGTGCTCTTAAACACTTTTCATGATTTATTATTCAGTATTTTTGTTATAAATACCAAAACATGTCCAGTGCTTTGTCACTGATTGTAACATTAAAGTGTATCTGCACTGTATGAATTATTTTCATTCATTTTGAACAGTGATCTTTTATTTTATGGCCGATTACACATCAGTCGGCATTCGTTAATAATCAATGGATAATATTTTAAAAAGGCAAAACACAAAAGAAGGTTTATTAGTTGCTGCTTCCAACAGATGCTCATTTGATATTTTTGTCTTGAATAAGGTACAGTTGGTTATGATGACTGCTCAGTCAAAACTCATGGAGCTGTCAGGTGTGGTTAAGTGCCATGTCCTTTTTAGCTCCACACATTTGTCTGACTGTGATCAGTTTCTAAAACAATGTAAACAGTCCTGTCCTGTTGTCGTGTGTCCTGCTGTCTTATTGTCTCTAGCTTCCTCCTGTCATTCCAAGAGAGGTTTAGTCCTGGTCAAATGGCTCATTATGGATCCATATTAGTGTTAGCTGCAGAGTTAGACAGGGTTAAAGACAACAGATTGCAGCTGAAGCACAGATGGCCTACAATCTACCTCACAGGTCAGAAAGTTAGGCCAATATTAGAAGGGTTCTTCACTAGTATTGTCTTCTGAAGAGTGATGCTTTTAGAGCTAGAGGTCTATGTAAACAAACGTTACCTGCCTCAAGCTCTCTAAAGTCACAGTTGATAATAGGAAGTTTCACTTTTTTGAAGCATATAAACACCACTTAGGTTTGCAAACGCCTCACGTTTGTTGTTGAAAGTTAATTCTTTGCCTATGACAGAACACAGAGGGCATAAGTTAGTCTCATGGAAAGTATTTATCATGAAGAAACAAGGTAAAGCTGACAGGAAAGGTCTTAAAGGGAACTGTCAGTACGGTTACCTGCAGACCTCAAAGGTCTCAAGGCTCAAAGCTCGATTAAGCCCACTGCATGTGTCGTGCTCTCATTATTATCCATCAGTCATCAAAGCACAAACAAGAAAACACATTACAATGAGTTTCTGAGACAAGAAGTGGGTCAAGCTTCTGCTGAATAATCTTTTCCTTGAGTGGAGTTTTCTGTAATGTATAAGTATTGAGCAGCAGAGAATTAGTCCGGTTTTACTTTTTTATGTGATAACAGAAAAGCAGGAAAGGTTGCTGTTGTTTTTTAAATATTAACTTTAATGTTGCTCTGAGACAGATTTATGTTAAAAAAAAATGATTTAAACTGTTTTTGAATTGAACAGGCCATTAAACAAGTCGCAGAAATGAGTTTAATCACTGCATAAGCTCTCCACACAAAGCCTTTATTTAGACTGCTGCCATTATGTTCCAATTAACCACCAAAAAGAAAAGTCTGGCGTTTCAAACTCTTCAGGAAAAAAAACAAAGGGAAAAATTAAAATATATTATCATCTTTTAGAAAGCCTTTTAAAAATAAACAAGACAAACACAAACAAAACAGAACAAAAAAGGCCCTCTGTCTCCTCGACAGGATCCGTGTGCGTGGATCTCGGGCTGGAGAGTCTCAGAGGACGAAGAAGCCGAGCTCAGAGCATTTGCATATAAACTGTGCGAGGCTGGGATTGTCAGAGGCGTCAGACGGGAGAGGATTTTCATGTGCAAATTTCAGCCAACTCTGTGCATTATTATTTCATCAGCTCCTAAGAAGGAAGCCCCAAACCCCAGCACTTTTTCTCCTTCCCCACGGGCTCTTCAAGACTTTGACCAAACCCCCCGATGCCACTCTTCCCCAGAAGGCCCCCGTCTTGAGAGGATGTTTACACAGCAGGACGTGAGGCTAAAGCAGGCGACCCACGAACAAGAGCCAGGCTGTGGGAAATGCTAATTTTACAGTTTTAGCATTAAACTACGCAGTAGCATGAAAATTATCTCAGAAAGTAAAAAAGATGGTATAAAGTCAAACCAAGACCACAAATTATTACATTTCATTTATTTATTTGAATCAGGGCAATGGATTTTATTTAACATGTCAGCAAAAGCATTAATGTAAACACGCTGGAGTTAGCATAATAGCTAATGGTGTGTTTCTCTGGTAGACACCATCATTTGGCTGAATTTTGTCCTACGCCGCTGTCCATTCCTCTAGTTACCGTTCTGGTATTTACTCTCATGTTAGTTTTTTTTTATATAAAATCCATTAGTGGTGGGAGGGCAAGCCCGTTTAAGACCTTCTAAATGAGGCACAGACGTCTGATAACTGTCAACGTCTAAGATTAAACATGATTTTGAACTAATCTCAACCAAATTTAAAGATGTATTACCTAAATTATTTTTCCATCTCAAACAACAACAAAACTAACTTTTCTGCTTTTATTTTACTTTATAAAAAAAGTTACAACTGGATTAAGTAACTACTGCTATAATTCCATCAGACCAAGGTTTAGAGCTTACCTTCTCCATCTGAGACAGACCCATGTGATCCTGGTAATCATGATACACCCTTTAACCCAGTTTATTCTTTACTTACCCACATTTCCGTAAACATCACAGATGCTGAATTCTTTGGAAAGAGAACATAGTGTGTCTACACCAGTTTTGAACAGCGACATTGGTGTTCCTCGCGTTAATTGCTTGTAAACTGCGAGGCTGGAGGCGTGCACGCTTTTCAAGTTTCAAAAAGGAGATTACAGCCAATTAGCGCGGCCTGTGAAAAGCCCTCAGCCCCAGAGGGAATAACAGCCTGATCCTTAATGTGGGACAGCTGTGAGCCACAAAAGAACAGTGGCCGGGCCGGGTTTGGAAAACACACAGTGGAGAAAGCCACGCACTTTCAGAGAACATTCACAGAGATGAGTCGTTGGATGAACAGCAGGGGGCCGTAGGAAGAGTGTGCACTGGAGACTTGGACTAAGTCCTTCAAAACAGACCAGAGCTAACAGGATTAAGAGAAAATATGAGAAAACAAGACAAAAAGAAAAAGGGGAAATGTCACAAATAAGAAGCTAAATGTTAATGATTAAATACTGAGAAGCAATCTCACAATGAGTGTCTAAAGTAAAATGTTTATATTAACTGTATTTTAAACTGTCAAAATCAAAGAAAAGAAAAGAAAAAGAGTTGTAATAACTTGTAATAAGTATTAGAGTCGGGAAAAAAAATTCAAGAAGTGAAATTTTTTTTTGTTTAAGTCATTATTTTGAGAAACTGCTGATTACTGAGTACAGGTATTTATTTTTACTTTTTAAAATACAATCGTTTTAGTTACAATGATTCTGTTGAATTTATTATTCTATTAAAAAAATTATTCTGAGAAAACACTTCCAAGTCGCAGTCAATATTTTGAAAAAAAATCTTATTTAACGTTTCAAGCTAACTCTTATTAAATATGTCAGTCCTATAGGTGACCTTTTTTTTGCTGGTGCTACAGCTTTCATTCAAAAAGTCTAAATATACACAAAAAAAACCTGAATTAAACTATTAACTAAACTATACAAAACTTCAAAGACGTTCACAAAAGGTAAAAACCAAAACGTCATTAAGACCAAAATAACTTTATCGAAAAGACAAGAAGACTGTTGAACAAAGCTGATGAGACTTCATGCTAATCGATCACTAAAGACAGAATTATTGTAAATTTAAAGTTAGGTGTAGACACCTATAGATAGTATTTCATATAAAGTTGCAAATAAATAAGTTAACCCACCATTGTTGGCAAATTAGATTTAAAACTACTTTAAATGAGTGCTCCTAACTCCTTATAAACACATTCTTTTCTATGCATTTGTGCCTTTCATCCACATGTAAACAGAGTTTTCAGGACAAAAAAAACAGAATGTAAAGATTTATTAGAAAAGACGGCTCTATTAGAACTAAAAACATATCACTGCGAAAGAAATTACAAGTGAACTTACATCATTTAATCTGCCGCACTCGTCACAACTGCTTCAGTAACGGATCAGATTTTTCTGCTTTTATTGTTAAAAAAAAAAAAAAGTTGCCATCTTGTGTATTTTATGCGTTTGTTTGGGAAGTTGTGTGGACGGAGAGGTTTTCCAAATGATCTGAAGTCCTAACAAAGTGGCATTAAATGGAAAAACCCATAGGAAGTAATGGAAGAACCAAACCTGAAGGTGAAAGATGAAGAGAAAATCTTTTTTAGGTTATAGTCGGCTCACACTGGGGCCTACACATCACTAAATATAAATGGTGAAATCTCACTTGCAAACGGAGAATAAAGACATTGAAAGTGAAAGGAGTAAGTGTATAGAAGTGCTATTACTGCATTAAAAATAGATGAGAACACAAGCAAACACAGGCCCCGACTCCCAAAGTGTCAAACTGGAGATCAGTCACCGAGGTAAATACGTTTTAAAAGGTGCTGGGGAAACGTTTGTGGGAAGGGAAGAAGGCTTTTTTTATCCTTTTAAATCAATTTGTCAGCTTCTTTTTCGGAGGAGCGTTACCCAAAAAGCGCCTGTGTGTTCTGCTGTAAACTGCCATCTTTAATTTCTTTGTGTGACACGCTCGGTTTGTACCACGACACACCAGAGACGGAGGTTAGCAAAAGGTTCAAAGCCCAAAACGGAACTCTTATGTCAGGGGAGAGGAGGAACACACATCTCCACAGTCTTCGTAATCTTCCGCCATTCATGCCGAATCCCACCTTTTTCTTTTGTACCTTTTCAAGCCACCTTTTTGTCTGCAGTGCTCTGTCACCTGCGCCGAGCTACACCCAGCCTCTTCTCCTCCTGCTTCATCTCGACGGCACTCGCATTAGCAGAAACAGCTGTCTGCCGAACATTTCCACTGCAGGTAATGATATTCAGAGCCCCATCTGCACGCAACAGCTTCACCTGGAAATAAGAACCAAAAAAAAAGGTTTGAGACACAACTGTGAATGGCAGAAAGGGGCCTCAGATTCTCCTGTTTTATGTCAAGTTTGTTTGAAGGATAATGTCATAATCAATGGGAGTACATTGGGAATTACTCTTATAGTCTTGCACAACACATTTCCCAACAAATTTTATATCACTCAAATTTAAACTAAGGCAAATAAATGTGTAAATATTGTTTTTGTAGAATAAGCTAATAGAACTGTATTAAAGTTATTAGTAATAGGAATCCTCACAGGAAGTCCTACTCTATTCAAACCTTTATGGATTGGACTATTGTCTGAACAAAGAATTAAACGCAACACTTTTGTTTTTGCCCTCATTTTCCTTTAAACACAAAAGGCCTATTTCTCACAAATATTGTTCACAAATCTGTCCAACTCTGTGTTAGTGAGCACTTTTACTTTGCCAAGATAATTCACCTCACAGGTGTGGCATATCAAGATGCTGATTAGAGAGTATAAAAACGCCACTCTAAAATGTGCTATTTTAATGAATTGGAGGGGATCCAAAAACCAGTCAGTATCTGGTGTGCGCACCATCCGTAAAGAAAACACCTCTCCAAAGTACCAGACGCCATCGAATGTGAGCATTTACCCACTCAAGCAGCTACTAGCTCAGTGGGTAGAGCGGCCGTCCTTCAACCGGCGGGTGGGCGGTTTGATCCCCGCTCGAAACAACCCAAAACATCATAACATCCCACTCTCTCCCACATACTGTCGTTGTGTCCTTGGGCAAGACACTTAACCTACATTGCCTCCAGTGAGTGTTCTGTAACACTGGTAAATAGCTTAATGTATGTAAAGCCATTTGAGTGCCTACTACAGTAGGTGGAAAAGTGCTATATAAAAATAAAGATTATATTATTATTATGAGCTTCCCTGAAACAGTTTCAGTTTGTGCAGAAAGTCAGATTGTTGCAGCAGCTGTCCGAATGGATGGTCTCAGAGGATCTTGGAGGTAAAGATGTGGAGGTCTTGAGCTGGTGTGGTTACACGTGGTCTGTGGTTGTGAGGCTGGTTGGATGTACTGCCAAATTCTCTGAAACGTCTTTGGAGACGGCTTATGGTGGAGAAATGAACATTCAACTCACGGACAACAGCTCTGGTGGACATTCCAGCAGTCTGCAAGCCTATTGCATGCACCCTCAAAACATGCAACATCTGTGGCATTGTGTTGTGTAATAAAACTGCACATTTTAGAGAGGCCTTTTATTGTGGCCAGCCTAAGGCAAATCTAATCACATCTTCATATGCCACGTCTGTGAGGTGGATGATTATCACGGCAAAGGAGAAGTGCTCACTAATACAGATTTTGTGTTTGTAGAAAAAGTCTTAGATCTGTGAGTTTAGCTCAGGAAAAATAAGTCAAAAACAAAAGTGTTGCGTTTAAATTTTTGTTTAGTGTAAATAATACACTACATGTCTCAGAAAACACAAGAGATACAGACTCAACAAAAATTCATCCCGCCCTTTGCTCCACTATATCTCCCCTTCTGTTTATACATTTTTGTGAGCAGTATGAATATATTTAAATAAGTATCACTGTCATCCCAGATGAGCCCCCTTTAAATACATTTACCCATGGGTATAATATATTTTAGAATGGGCACAAGAGGCAATAGCATAAAGTTTAAGTTCTTTTATTTTTGCTTAGGATTAGAAAAAAAGAACCCTCCCATGCCCAAAGTAACAAAAGAATAAAACCAGACAATAACAGTGTCAAAATCTACAGGATGTTTGGTTTGAAATATTTTGCTGCCCGTGATTTTGACCTTTGACCAAAGTATTTTTTTTTCTCAATTTTACAGTTATCTTTCAAATCTAAACCCCATCGAACACAAATAAGTAGAAAAACAAAGATGGAAACAGAGCCAGAGGCAAAGCTCTTTGTTCATTGTTCCTACCCTCAACAATGTCATGAGCTACGGGTCAGTACCAAAAGAACAAGCGACCATATAGTGGCAGGAGGTCTCTTAGTGAGGATCTCAGAGTCACATCATAGCGACGGCTGGGGCATCTGTTCTGGGTGCCTCCCAGACATCCAGGAGGAGAAATATTCCAAACATATCCCATCAGGTAGACTCAGGACACGCTTTCTCTGCAGTCCAGGGAACGCCACATATTTCCCCGGAGCTGGAGGAAGTGTCACGGGAGAGAGAAAGTCTTGCCATCTTGGCTGAAACTGCTAACCCCAGAACCTAGTCCCAATTAAAGTGTGTGAGCCCTTCAAAACATGGGTCTCAATGCACTTCTTACTTAACTTTGATACGGTTCAATTAAAATGTGAACCCCAAGCGGACCACAGAGGGCAAACGTGAAGCACTGAGGAGGTAAAATGCCTTATTAGCATTTGGCCCGACTGCGCCCTCTAGTGTGATGCTTGAGAAAAGTCTTGTTGTTTGGTCGTGAGTTTAAAACACCAGCTGTGATCGCTAAGTAGACCTTTAGGCAGCGGACTGAACTAAATGGATTTTTTTCTTTTTTTAGAGCAAATCAAATTAAGCGGACCACAAATGTGAATTCACCCCTACACTCAAAAATGTAGTCCCTGAGTTTATGACAATTTGCAAGTCAGGTACTTTAAAGATGACTTACAATTTGAACTTTACGGCTTCGTCTTATTCTCTCTTTTCTGTCTGTGGTCCAATATTTAAAAAAATATATATCCATCCTTCTTGTGACATTTTGTAGTGTTTCTACGGATGTCAGAACTGTTTAAAGGTTTAATCCCTGCTTGAGTACAGGCTAAAGCACTATTAGTTCTGCCATTAATCATTCAGCAAATGAAAATGTGAGTGGTTACTGCAGCATACTGTAGCTCAGTTTGTGAGTACAACAAATAAACACTGTATGCACATAGAATACATATCTGATGTAGTGAAATATATTAATAACATTTTGTACAAATAGCCCACTTTAATGGTCTAATGAATCATTTGTAAACATATTTAAACCAATTTGTTCGGTCGGAGTCAGTGTCCCGTCTGCGGCAGTGCTCAGGGGACTGTTTGTTTATCGCCTAACCCTCTCAGCGGAGTCAACAGCTGCTTCCAGTCAAGTCCCGCTCTGACACGACCATCCTTCAACAAGATGGGTTTGGGCTTTTAAAGCAGCGCCATTAACCACATCCTAATTACAACTAATGACCGGCTCGTTAGAGAGCACCGCCGCTAATTGGCAAAAGTGAAAAGCAAGCAGGGAAGCGCTGCAAGGAGGTCAAGAATTTTTAAAAAATCATATGAAAGTTGTAAAACAGGGGAGGCTGACCACGGAAAGCTGCTAACCTTCTGATCAAACGGCATTTTTAATTAGAGGTAATCAATATTCAAGGCAAAGAAATTTACCACAGCTTATAGACCCATCAAAGATCATAAATACTTAATGCGTTAAAAAACTACGCAACACTCTAAAATTCATTCCCTGAGTTCATGGCAATCTGGCAAATCAGACACGATTAATTATAAATTGAACCATTACAGCGCGCTTCAGAAGCTCACATTCACAAACCGGAGCCGAACATGGATCTTCTCTCCTGGTATTACAGCAGAGCGCAGTCGCCGGGACAGAATTCTCATGCAGCGCCCGCTCTGCACCCTGTAGTTTCATTTAGATCAAAAAGACTCAAATAGATGGAGAATCACAGGATATCCTCCTCCTCCAGCACCTAGACTCGGATCAGAGCAGCTCCAGGATGAGCTTATTAAAGCAGAGTGGAAGAGGGAAATATACAGCACCAATAGAATCCTTCATATTGTTTTCACCACAAGACAAATACTGTCTCCATTCAAGCCTTTTTTACTAAAACAATGGTAAAAGTGGTACACAAATTATATTTTAAAAGAGCCCCTTTTACTCTTCTTTTCCTGATATTGGTGGTGTGGGGAAGCTGGCCAAAGTGGTCGAAAGTAGGAGACTCAAAGAACATTCCCATCAAACCCAATTTATTTCTCACTGTGGTAAACGTGGAAAAATTATACATATTTACAAAAAAAGATCTGAGCTTAACTTATTCAAGCGCCACAGAACTTAAGGAAACTGAGGAAACCCCACGTGTATCAGGCTACACTCTTTTCCTAAAATGACTCCCGGTCAGCTTTTATACCCTCCCAGCAGGTAAGGCCCCTCCCCTGGACTGGTCTATCTGACTTTAAGATAAGGCCAAGACTTTACCAAAGGGTAAGTACTTGCTTCCCTCAAAGATGATTTAAATCCCATACATTACAACAGTGTTTAACTAAGACTATAAACACAAAGAACTTAATCACAATACACAAATACATTCAACTCAAACCCCTCCACATGGTCTGGCCCATGACCTCCCCCTGAGGTTATAAAAATGGCCGACATAAGGCCCTCCCCCTCTTTGACCTGACCATGTGGTGGACCAGGTAAGTTTGTAGATGAATGACTTTAACTAAAATCTACCAACTTTACAATAAACATATTAAACAGAACTGTGTGTTGTGTGATAATTAACTGGAGAATTAAATACAAACTAAACAAAACAAACCCGGGATAGTTTAGTTTAGCTGTATTGTTGAGATGGCATTGATTGTACATTAACACATGCATGAAATGAACAAATACATAAACTAAAGGTGAATTATGGGAAAACCCACTTTGTCACAGGTGGTAATTTTACTTTTTACCAAAATCCCGTCTCAGTCAGCCTTGTGCTTCACCAGCAACAGCTCAAACAACAGATACATTGGCTTCTTTCATGTTTCAGGTGAAGGTAAGCACTAAAAAAAGTGCAAAATCCAAATTTAAAAAGCACATGGTTAATTTGCAGATGTGCTTTTTATTTAATGCTCCAAAACAAAGACATGCATCATCCAACCCTGAGGTGCCCCAATGCCTTTCTTGAACAGCCTTCTATTGCAGGATAAAGATGTGCCCAATTCATGGACACTACCCCAGCACTGCATCTTTCAGTTTGAGGTGAGACGTACACAGGACAGGAATATTCCACATTAAAAAGCAACGGGCCAAAGATTAACAATGGACACGTTCTACGCTCAAAGATCTCCACAACGAGGGAAAGGTTGTTGTTTATCTGGTTAAAAGTAGCTCAGTGGTAGAGCGGCCGTCCTTCAACCGGAAGGTAGTAGGTTCGATTCCCGCTTGCCCCACAGTTCATACTGTCGTTGTGTCCTTGGGCAAGACACTTAACCCACCTTGCCTCCAGTGTCCGTAGCACTGGTGTATGAATGTGTGTGACTGTAGAGGTGTGTTTGGTGGTGGTCAGAGAAGGTTGAGCGCCGTTTGTGTGGCAGCCGCCATCTCTGTCTGCCCCAGGTGTGAATGTGTGTGAATGGGGTGAGTGGAAGCACGTTGTAAAGCACTTTGTGATCTATATCTGTGAAAGGTGCTATATAAATAATACTTACTTACTTACTTAAAACGTATAGACCAATAATATTAGGCCATGTCCAGACGGTTTACCCTACATAAGGAACAATAACTGTCCTTAAGCTGTTATGGATAAGGATCTAATAGAGTCTATAAAACATGGGCATGTCCGTTGTTGCATGTGCACAAACCTTTGGGAGGTTCATGTGCTGGACTAGTTCCTAGCTTCTGGCTGTCATTAATTTCTTCTGTCCCACAAATCCATTTCTCTCATCCATTTTGATGATGTTTGAAAATATTATATTTGAATATTTGATATTATATTTGAACATGGCAAAGGAAGAATAACCTTTTTTTTTCCAGTACAGTGGTTCCAGCAGCAGATACACTGTGTAACTCGTGAGTGATGGGGAACGGTGCAGCCAAACCTTCTCCTTCTGTATAAGACATAACAGTTCCAGTGCAGTTGTGGAAGCATGAAAAATCACATGGTGTGGCTGTGGTAGATATTAAAAGAGCAACAGAATAATTTTGAACAAATGCACCCTGAGCCAGTGATTAAACCTGGGGACTGGTAGTTATCAGTTATTGTGTAGATTTGTCCAAAAAATAGGTGCAGAATACTGTAAATGTGCTCTTCTTAGTACATAGTATGCAGTTTGAGACACTACCACAAAGAACGTGAGTAAAAGGCTCCACAGTCCATCGTTCTGGACCCTTCACAGGTACAGACTCAAACAGTCACAGCACATTAGTGCAGCCAGTGTAAAAAGGCCTATCTGGGATTTGTTCTCTATAAATACTGGAGCTGGAGCCTCAGTGGGGCCTGACTCGAAGCCTGCAGCCTGAGGACAAAGCCAGGAAATAAATAAAAATAAAAACATGCCCCTGAACTGCTCCTATTACACACAGCGCACGGTAAACAGGGCAAACAATGGAGTTATTTGAGCACCAAGTTGAACGGGGGCACAGCGATGGCATCTGGGGGCAGAGGCTGCGGGGCTGGGTGGGGGCGACCGGGGCCGAGGCGCAGGGAGGGGTGCTCTAATGGGCTCAGAGAGGCTTCGATGGAGGCCCCCGGGAGGCCCTAGCCCGTGGTCTTGCCTTGGGCGGGCCTGCCCCAGCAGCAGTCAGGTGGGCAGACAGACTGAGGAGGCCCTCCCCATGTGGCCCGCCATCGACCCCCCTCCCACTGCAGATGTTAGGGTTTGGGGAGCAACAAGCTGCGCCGCAAAACAAACAAAGAGCAGGCTTTGACATCAAGTTAGATTTGAGTGATATCTTTATTGTTTTCAGTCTTTAGTCTAATTCTGTGCAACTTATTCTAGTGTTACGTGTAGGTAAAGAAAAAACAGACCCAAACTGTTCGATAAAAGATCTAAAGACACAAAAGTAAATGTACTACAGTAAATGCTTTGGAAATTCTGTTTTTGCAGTTTGCATTTAATTTCTCCAGTTTTTTTCTCAAATCTAAAATGAAGAAAAGCTAAAGTCTGCCGTGTTATGATGACAGATGACAGTTCGGATGTAATCAGTGTTCTGAGCAGTGTTCCCTGGTCCTACAGCAAGTGATGGGCCCTTTTCTACTCAAGCTTTTGGTGTTGATTTGTTCACGTTTCATTTAAAACCTTTACATTAATGACAATCAAAGTTCAGTAAATGAGACTAAACCAAGTTTAAAGTTAAGCAGAGTTGTTGCTCATCCTCGAGTGCTTTCACACAATATATTACGATGAAGTACTGCTTCTAGATTGGTGCTGTCACTCAACAGTATATTTAGTGCAATTAACACTTATAGTTATGTTGGGACTGTCGCTGTTCAATGCTACAATCTTTCATTCGTTCACTCTCTCTTGTTCGTGTACACACCGGCCTTATGCACTCATTGCAGCTGGTTTTCTTTCTTTGGGACAAAACTTTCTGAATTCATTGAGTAATATGAGCATTACACAGAAACAAGGCTGTAGTTGTCCAGATCTACAGCCTACTGTCAGTGGGCAGATCCCTTACAGTCACAGCAGCTCCCGTCTCCTGAGACATTATGAGTGTACAAAACTTTGATAATACACTCTTTTACTTCATCTCAAACATTTTCAAGCTTCAAGTTAAACCTATAACTATGCAACAGGCTCAAATTAAACCTTGTTCTGAAGGAGAAATTAAACTGTTTCGTGTCAGTGCAGTTGAAATCTGAGTTAAACCATGATTCTTTCAAATGTAAACCTAGTTAAAGTTTTAGCTCCGGGCCTTAGCTCCTGTAAAATGAAAAACATGCACATATCCTGCAAACACAGTGCTTCAACAGGATGCTATAGGGCTCCTCAGAGGACAGACCTAAACGTCAGAGTATATTCATGTCTTGGGATGGAGAATGGACAGGTCTGTCAGTTAGAACTATGAGTTTCTTACTGAGTTTCATTTCAATGAGATTTATGACTTCCCAGACAAATATAAACATGAATAACTCTGACCACAAGCCCCAAACATCCCCATATTTATCCACATAAAGTTTGTTTTGGTGAAAAAGAGAAGAAAGGACATGCATCAGTGTGATCCTCCACACAGTATTCTCACATCTACAAAGCCGAGGCCTCTCAGGTGGGTTATGGATCTGATGCTCTGGACCTTTAGCCCCGGCGCTCCCTGAAGCCCCATCCATACGGCCCACCGCAGGAGGTAGAGATCAGGGCGGCCCGGGCCTGGACTCTCCCCTCGTGACCGTGTGGAGCCTCTGGCATGACTCTCAGCATGGGAAAAGTGCAGCTTTATCAGCGCTGCTCAAACATTCATCACGCGGCCTCTGCAGTGTCCAACGGGAGACAATAGCACCTCCGTGCACCCCTCTGAAGCTGTAAATTTAGGAGGAAGGTGACAGAGAAGCGGCTTCAAAGTTTCCAAGCTGCGGGGTTTGACACAAGACCAAAGATGGAGTAGAAGTAGCGCTCTCTGCAGTCAGGAGGGAGGTCATTATCAGGCCATGTTTACGCCGCACACTCAACTCATATCCACTGCTTTTTTAACATTTGGAATGGACTCCACAGCCGTCACTGCAGGCAGAGTAGTTTACGCTTTGTGTTTGTGGACGTATGTGCGTACAGCCTGAAGTCTGGCGAGACAACACTTTAAAAGGGATTTGCATTATTTCCTGCCGAGCCGAGGTGAAGGTCAGCACTTCCCGGGCGGATACCCACATCTTTTCCAGAAACAGGCAAATAAATAGTTGATAGAATGCGGCGTCGGGAGAGTTCAGTGCATAAAATGTCCATGGTTTCCCGAATTATTTGCACTCCTCAAATTGTTATTTTTTAAACAGCAGACCAAAAAATGGACTGTGATGAATTTATAATGAGAATATTTCTTTTTAAGATTTAACTGAGTAATGAAGTGTCTGTTAGAGTCTGCTTTTGGAATATTAGGCTCACCCCATGAATGTAGATCTAACAATGAACCAAACATGAATATACTGTATAGTTTCAGATTTAACTTACAACTGTCTAAATCTGCAATTGAGATCCAAAATCCATTTCTTTGGCTGAAAAAACAAAAACAAATAATAGCTCATCAAAGTGAGTCTTACGGTGATATAAATACTACTTTAGAAAATCAGTTACCCAGTGATTAGCAGCACTCGGCTAAAGCTAGCAACACACTTTCTAAAAAAGAGAAGCCAACAGGAGCAATGACACAGACTTAGATAACACACTGAAGTAATGTAAGTGTTTGAACATTTCCACCGCAGCACATGGTTTAGTCTCTGTGGCGTTGCTCCCGTCTGCTTCTACAAACTGGAAGTGTTTGGACAACTATCTTCTGTTGGGATAAGTACCCAAGAGCCACAAGTATTGAACTGTCGGGAGGTTGCTTAGTTTTGCCCCGATGTGTAAGGCCCAGAGGTAGGAGGTAACGCAGTATTTGTACTTTGTTAACTTAAGTAGATTTTTCAGGTATCTATACTTTACTTGAGTATTTATTTATCTGCAACTTTTAACCTTTACGCCTTATTTTTTAACAAAGAATATCTGTACATTGTCAAAACAGCCTCGTTACTTTTACAACCTCAGCGGACGACAACATGACGTAAAAGACGTAACTAACACGAGACGAGAAGGAAAGTCAATCGTGATTATAAGAGTCTGGCCAGTGTGAGGTTTTCAGCAACAATATGGAGGAAGAAAGAAAGACATTAGCCATCCATGAACCGACGTTTTTAAGAGAAATGTTCCAGGTTTACAAAGTAAGCAGTGCTATAAGAGAACATGCTTTTGAAGCTAACGCTAGCTCTCACTTGCCAAGAGCCCTGAAGGCTAGTAACCTCCATTGTGTAAAAGTACTAGTTATTCATCTATAAACCTCCTACAAAGACAACATTAACAGTACCTCCAAGGTCTTAAAAATATTAAAAATGTAAATGTAACTTTAATTTAGTCCAAACCAGGTCCAACTATTAAATTTGTTCTTCTAGGTCTTATAATTATATTATTAATTGTACCGTGAACTGTAAAAAAATGCAGCGTTTTCACAAATGTAGTGTGTATCACTGAGAACAAAATTACTTTTAATTAAAAGTGCATTACGGAAGATCTGGAGTGTTTGTTCTAATGTGCCACCTCTGGCGTTAGCGGTACTGCCTCCAGTGTTGTGCCTGTTCACTGTGCACACGCTTGTACGAGCAACAACCAAAGAAGAAACTGCAGATTTTGAGTGCGCAGGAGGCCCGTCTCTTCCCTGTGTTCACAGGATTCCTGTTCAACGTTGCTTAGTTTACTTATGGCGGCAAACCAGGAAGTGAGAACCAGGTAAACGAGCACGCACACACATTACGTCACGATTGAGTTTCAATCCCGAAACCTCCTCAGGTTATTTGAACCATTAAAACATCTGTATTGTACCTTTAAGTACATTTCAGAGACTGTACTTTTTACTTTTACTTGAGTAAAGAAGTTGAATCAGCACTTTTACAAAAGTCGTTTGTAACACAGGTACAGTATCTGTGCTTAAGTACACAATGTGAATACTTTTGTCACCTCTGGTAAGGCCCACTCTTTTCATTCACGTAGTACACGACTGCATATCGTAATGTACTCAGAACTTTATTGCCTAGGGAAAAAACAAACTGTAAAAGTTCTCTGCCACAGTTTCTCTGAAGGTCCGTCCTGCCGCAGATTGATCTTAAACTTGTTCGTGCCTTTCTGTGTAGAGTCTGCATATTCTTCTTGTGTTATGGGGACATTTCTCCAGGCTCTCCTGCTTCCTCTCACTGTTCAAGGACATCCATAGGCTCACCGGTCAAACGGGATAAGCAGAAGAAAAAGAATAAATGAAACATGTAACATTTGATTGTACAGTCCTGGTTACTTTATACAAACCCATCTGTTTTAATAATTAACCGTGTGTGCTTTCTTCCCTGTGCGGTTGTAAACACTGCAGTTTGTCTGCGACTTTGGCTCGGTAAATAGGTCTGTTCTGCAGCACGGCTCCAAGGCACGAGGACGACAAACTGCTCTTAAATTTTGTAAGCGTCGAGAACAACAAAGCGTATTAAACGTGCCGTTATTCCTCTAGATGCCGGCATTGTTTACAGACCTCCTGTCGCCCAGTTAACCCACATACATCCCGCTACTGGAAACAGCAAAACAAAGTCAAACTATGCCGCGACGCGGAGTATTTTGAATTGGAAATGCGGCGGCAAAGCGACGATAACGACCTCGTGCACTCGATGGGAATGGCGCGAACAGGGTTAAACGAACAAAGAGTCCAATTCTCCAGCTCCTGTCCCCATCCTCGCTGTTTCCCCCGCAAAGTACACAAGCAAAAGGAAAAAAAACCCAAAAACATGCATATCATTCATTAGCAGCAAATAAAAGATATTCTCTCTAATAGTGCCCCTTAATCCCCGAGCTCCCAGCAACACGGAGCGGGAGAACTAAAGAAAACGGAGCTGCAGAAGAGGAAGCCGTCTCCCACAAGTGCTTGTTAGGCCCAAATTATTACGCCGATGAATAATTTTAAGAAATAAATAAGGGAAATAAATAAATAAAAAAGAAACATTTATAGATCTAAGTATTATCAGAGGAGCCGCGGGTCTGTTGCCTGAGCTCTCTGGGCCCCGTTTGAAATACGCCTTTGTTTTTGCGCCGCTTTGATCCCGAAACAGCTAACCTATCAGAATCGCAGCACCTCAGCCCCGTTAGCGGTGTGTTCGAGCACTTCCCGTCGTTGAAAGTTTACTCGACGAGGCCCGGTGCTTAGTGGTAATCATAACGGCATCATTATTAAAATCCCTTAAATTAACACGCAGCGGGGAGTTGGAAATGAAGACAGGAAGGATACGAGAGCTTTACATTCAATAATCAAAATGTCTATATAATACTTCCTCCCTTTTCCTTTCCTTGTTATTCTTTTCCTGTTTCTATTCTGTTCAGTTCATATTCTCGTTATGGTCCTTGTCTCAAGTATTCATGCACACAGAGAAACACTGTTATTCTTCCAGTTAAATGAAATATTAGTATCCCGGATTCATTTTGGAAACTTAGCACTGTTTAATGGCAACATTTCCAGCAACAAAGGGACAAGAAACATGTCCCGACTCTGACTGGAGTGAGCTTTGATGAAGAGCAAAGGATTCCAGGATGAAAAAGGTTTTGGGAAGAAAACAACGTCAGTGGTTGTAGCCATGGACAGATAATGCAGATGCCGCTTGTGCTTTGTGTGTAATATCCGAGTTCACACCTTACCTTCTCATGCCAATGTAAAGCAGTCAGGAAAAGTAACAACAATCGCACAACATATTCACATCTAGGGCCGTATCATCTAAACGCAGGTGTCTGGTGGAGGCGGAAGCTCATTGAGAGGCGTGTCCAAATCTACTTTTTCTGATTTTCAGAGCAAAGACAGAAGTACAGTAAAGAGTACATAAAGAGGCAGGACCTGAGGTTTCAAGAGGCTGGATTTGTGTGAGACAGGTGTTTTGCTTGTGACCAATCACAGGGCTTTCCTCCAGTACAGCTATTATTAAATTATATTATCATTTGACTGTGATATAATGCACAACTATTCTCTTTCAAAGGGGTGCACGTGGAAGAGTGGTTAGCACTCCATCTTTACAGCAAGAAGGTTGTGAGAAAAAACCCGGCCCAAACATTCTCGGCCGACTCTGGTCTTTCTGTGAGGAGTCTGCATGACCTCGTCCAAACACATGCATGTACAGATTAATCGGCAATTCTAAAGAGCCCCTAGTGAATGAATGTGAGAGTGAATGGTTAGTCTGTCTCTAAATGTCAGCCCTGCGACTAACTGGCCACTGTCCAGGGTGTACCCCGCCTCAGGCCCAAAGCTGCTGGGATAGGCTCCAGTTACCCCCGACCCCTAACGGGACTAAATGGTAGAAAATATATAAATGAAATAAAAAGGATTTATTTTCTATTTTTATCCCAGAGCATGTGCACAAGAATAACACAAAAGTGTGTCTGCATCAGTTGTGGTCCTGCTCCGACATTCAGCTTCAGTGATCTTTAAAGAACAAACACACTTGACTTGTGTGTTTTCGACTAAGATCAGCTGTTGGAGCCGTCTCGTTGCAGAGTTGCAGACGGGCACAAGACAGCAAATGTACCAACGTCTTTATCACCGCTTCAAGATGCAGCCCCTAGTTTCGTAGTAGTGGGTTTTTACTTTCATGTCACTGAAGTTTACTGCTCACACATAACACCGGCCCTTATCTAGTTACATTCCACTGAAGTCCAAAATCCACCTGGCCTCATCTTTCTTTAACATCTCCCTTCTTTCTTTTTAAAGGTTTAACAATATGCTGTTGTGGTGAAAAAGTAGAAAGGCTTGATACACAGTAACACTGATGCTCTGTAGTTTGTGTGTCAGAGCGTCGTTGTTTGATCAGATTTATCGAACTGTACAATGGTTCACCTGGACGTGGATCTGTGTTTTCAGATCGAACCTGTTCTATTGTTTGGTCTGTACCCAGGTTTTACTGAGCATTCACATCTTCCAAAACCAATCAGACTGTTTAAAGAAATGAACTGGAGTTTGATGAAAGTGGACCAAAGAAAGCGGTTGTGAATGCACTCATAGGTAATTTTTGCTAATTAATGTGCTTTTCTTTCATCTTGTTTAATGTACGGCATTCTCTGTCCTTTCTTTGAACTCCTTTTTGTTGTCTTTGTTTTGAATTCTTTCAATAGTTCTTATTGAGTTAATATGCAGAAAGATGCATTAGATCTTACAACTGTGAAACACAGCATGTCTACATGGTTACCACTCTTTTACCAAGATTATTTTCAACACTGTGATGATCTACTTATTACAAAAAAAAAACTATTTTATGGCAAAAAAGGACCCAAGGGTAAGACAGTGACCAAAAATAAACAGCACTCTCATCTGGACCATGGACTCACTATGAATACCAGGGATGAGTGGGTAGCTAACACATGAAGCTAATGTTGTGGACCTTTTGCACCTATTGCAGCAGAAATGGGTCTGTTCCACTGAACACATAACACAGCCCATTTGGAGCTTTTTTCTTTTATGTGTTTTCTAGAATACGGTTGAATAACCACAACTAAACACATGAAAAAGGCCTAAAAGTATAAACCTGATATAAACAATTACGATTGGTCTGGTCTTATTGAGCCGGGAGTGGGTTCAGTGGGAGGGGTGAGCCAGGCCCTCAAAAGCAGATTTGTTTCAACATGTAAAAAGACTGTTACAACAGTCTAACAATAATGACCTATGAATAAACATGGCTTACTTTTCTAACCATGGACACTACAGACAGGTGCTGCCTATTCAACAGACTGTACCTGTATTTTTCTACTGTTGAGTAAAATAGTTTAAACCCTAAATAGTGTATTGTAAAAGCAAAAACAGCTTTATGATGCCATCTTTTGATCGACAGGAACCTGTTACCCAGGATCCGGCAAACCTTGGCAAAACCACATGCTCACAAAAACACAATCTAAAAAGGAGCGCTCCCATTGGTCGACACTGGCTTGTCATATGACGTTCCAGGAAGTTTAACAGCGAAAGTGTATTTTCAGCTGAATGTGTCTTTGAACAAAGAAACAAAAACAAAAAAGCATCAACAGAGAAAAGGAAGGCAACGTAAAACATGAATAAATACTGTCAATTCAATCACGTAATGTTTAACGAGGAGGAGATAGTTGTTGTTCTTGCAGCTAAGCTAACGCTAACTCTAAGCTTCAGTTTGATGTAATGCATTAGTATTTTGTGGAGAAAAATTGGTCTGGTTTTATATTTTTAATAAAAGAGAAGCAGGAGAGGGGTCCCTCTTGCTTTTTCTAAAAAACATTTACCAAAACTGGTCAACTACATTTTTACAAGATTAGACCCTGATGAGCAGAGATAGTCCAGTGACTGTGTTGTTAAATTATGCCTACAACCATGACTCCACATATTGCGTCATGTCCCCTCTTCTCTCCACAGCACCCCTCCATCTTGTTTTGTTTCTTTTTTGCCTTCTCATCTCCGTCATGTTGCTCTTGAGTACTTTGACCTCCGACGCTGGGATGTCCCAACCCTGAGAGCTCGGCGCCTGGCCTTTGATTAATATTGTAATGAGTCTTATCCCAACATCCCTTCCTCCCTGTTCTCCCCCTTGGCTACTCCCCGAGCCCCCGAACGGCTCGCTCTAGTCTGTTTCATCACACTTCAAACAGGCCTCTCCGAGCAGCCTCGACCGGGGACTCGAACATCTGCACGGAGAGGGAGGAGGGGGGTGAGTGGGGTGAGTTCAGCCTCTGAGGGGGGGGGCAGGAGGGGAGGACACGGTGAGCTGTGAGCAGATGTCACCAGGACCTGAACAGCCGGCTGGGGTGGACGCCGCGGGGAAAGGGAGAGCTGGAGCGAGAGGCGGCCACCCCTGCAGCCCCCGGAACACCTCTGCCCGCTCCCCGACAGCCCAATTAGGTAATTAGTCACCGCAGAGATAATGAGCTCATCATCACTTGTCTGTGTGGGTTTTATCAGATCATTTCCTCTAAAGATAGTGAGGTTTTAATTAAAAGGCCATTTCACAGAGAAATTCTGAAAAAAAAAAAACTCAATAGAACACAGTGGAAGTTCTATATATTTTTGCTACTGCTTCTACAGGTGCCCAGAGAGGACAAACTGCGCACTGCTGCAGCAAAAAAAAAAAAAATACAATTTTGTGGACCTTTCTGCCTTTATTTGACAAAAAACAAACAGGAAACTAAGAGACAGGAATGACCTGAGCGGAAATCAAACCTGGGTCTCTTGAGTAAATGGTTTGCACTGTACCAGGTGAGCCCCACACGTACCTGCTGAAGGTTTAGGACATTTGTTTCAACATTTTTAAAGTGACCTATTTGCATTTAGTTGATTCATGGACAACTGTTGACAAAAGAAGAGTAACTGGCAATCTGTTTTGTGCCCAAGCACCGTCCACACTACACACAAATGTGTTCAGATTTTGGTTCAATGGAAAGAGGTATCTTTATTATCCCAGGGTGAGTCAAAAGCAAAAGTCCATCTTGAACTACTCCAAACAAAGTATCCGCGTCCGAACCATTACATTACAACCAAACAACATGGAGCTGCTCTGATAAAACTGTGGTTGATTAATCCAATCACCTCCAGGTATTCATTCGTATGGATCTATGGAAGCTGTCCCAGAACGTACTGTGGAACAGACTATCTGGCTTGTCAGGTTACAAGCATGGGTATGCAGCATAAAGGTGGTGTATTACTGATGTGGCAACATTGTTCATTTAGCTGCTATAGTCAACAATGCACTGGACTTAAGCTGAAATCTAGTTTTCATAGTCTTTGGGTTGTTCCTCAGACTAAAACATACATTTAAGGACCAGTTTTCATATTCTTCCTACATAAAAAGGTATGTCTTCTGCCAGAACGACCCTCTGAATGATACTTAACGTATCTCATGGCGAGTGCTCACTTATATTCTTAGATTCTTAAAAGCACTGCATCTGATGGGCCCTGCAGTAAAGTCCACCCCGACACCAGCTGTGCATAACCAGTGTCTGCTCACCGGTGCTCGACTGTTAGCAGAAACACAAGTCCTAGATTCCGTCCAAGTAAAGAGCAATAAAGTGACAGGTGTGGCAAAAAACAGTGACATCAACATTTGATTAGTTTCTGATGAGATTTTAATCATCTAAGTTTTCCTAAAGCTAAGAGACTCCTATGTTTCTGACTCCACAGACAGTCGGTTTTAATAAAGAGCCTTATATTCTCTTAGTATTCACTTCTAAAAAAGTAAGTAAAGTTAGAAAGTAAATCCATAATTTCTGCTTTTTTACCATTTTGGGGAAAGTTTTTACAACTGCCCTAAACCCTTAATCTCGACTGACACACTAAGAATCAATCAATGAATAAGTAAATAACATTAATCATATTATATTAGTAAATTACCATCTGATCCCAGTCCTACTCATCACCTTGTTGCCCCCCCGCTGACTCCCCCTTCAACAGTACAATTACATAATTAGTCACAGCAGTGCTAATAACCTAATCATTAATTGTCTGCTTGTGCTTTCTCTTCATTTGAGAACCCGTCCTCCTGGGTCTCCCCTGGGCCCTGACGTCGAGGTGGAGGGGCGTCGTTACCTTTGTCCGCCCCGGTCCCCGCGGCACAGAGACCGCCCCGGTTCAGATCCCGGGCCAAAGCCGAGGGCCCCGTTTAACGGAGAAAGAGCGGCTGGTGTTTGGAGAGGGGTCACGGCTGCTCTCACATCCATTAACACTGCCACCATTTCATCACTGCCTCGTTATGGCAACCCCCGAGACGTGGAGAGAATGAGATGAGCCTGCGTCGAAGCGCGCACATACGAGCTGACATTCCCCCGGTTAGCAAAAGTGGCAATTGCGAGCCTCTGCTGTCAATGAGTCATCAAAGAGCTTGTTTGAGAACAGCTGTTGACGTCAGTGTACTGCCACAAGCATTAACCCGGGTGGAGAAGTGAAGTTTCCTTTTTTCTGCATTGCTAATGATACTTTCATCTCCCACAGCAGCATATGGAGTTCAAATGTCTCAAAGATGTTACACTTCATGGAAGATTCTTTGAGGACGTCTGGTAAAGATGCACATAGCTTCCTCAGACATTTTATCAAGGTGGTTTCAGCTTCTGGAGAAATCAAGATATAAAGTTTTTTGACAAGAGCTAGTTTGGGCATGACGTCACTTCCTGGAGATGCTTGGTGCAAAACTCAGACGAAGGGCAGGGAGTGATTCTACTGAAGACAACGCGGGTAAAGTGTGAATATGTCAATGTTTTTGCATGGTTTGTGGTTGGTCTAACCGAGAAACCAACAAGGGTTTTTATTCACTTCCAAAGGTAGTGTAGGAGTGTGAGCTAACCCCTTCAACGACACGCATAAGAAAAATGCACAAGATATGTAAAAAGTAGAGGCAAAAACTAGACGACTGGAACTATGATTGTTGACCCAACTGCTCTCCATACTTGTGAAGGCTTTTGTTAAGTTTGAAAGGACGTCTGCAGTACAAGATAATTGTTCATATCTATTTCCACAAAAGCAGCTAAATCCTATAGCTCTCTCCTGTAGCTCTCTATAATGTGGTGATTTTCTCTTTGAATCTTTCTCCTAAAAGAGCGTCTAAGCTTAGCACAATACTACAATTTTAGCTCTTTACACCACCAACTGGCTAAAAATAGAAGCAGTTCTAGTCTAGGGTTGACCAAAGGATGACACCACTTCCTGGTCACAGTAGCGTGGAGTGTCCCAAATTGTCCACTAGATAGCCTGTGTGTGGAATAAAGATATGTTGAGGGGCTAAATGTCTTTCTAATAATGTAAAAATAACAGATACAATATTTAGGTGTTTTTATGACAAGACAGAAAAAATAGTCCTGAAATGCAGACATCGACATTCTTATGTAATGAAATCTAACTCGCTGTGACTCAGTTGTCTGACACAAAAATAAACTTCTACTTGAATGAAGCCTTGTTCTAAACACTGAACTCATTTTTTCCCTCACACCACAGAGCATGATGGGATATTAATTGCTCAGCTGTACCATGCTATGCACCTGTCTGAAAGCATCTGCATTCATTATGTTTCTCCCCTTATTTATTCACCCTCTTGTACGCAAATTGTGCACTGCTGCTTTGAAAAGAATGAGTTTTCCATTATTACTTCAGACTTTGAAATGTTCTACATCTCTTGCCATCTTTACCATTTTTATTTATTTTTTTCTCATTGTGACAGGGGCCAACCAAGCGACTGATTGAATTTCATCAGATTTTGACACTTTTTTACTCAAAGAAAATGTTAAAGCAAATTCATTCTTTGCGTTAACCTTTTCTTCGAGATGACCTGGATGACTGAGAACCTTCAGAGACACCTCTTCAATCCATTTTTTCACCTCATAATGAATCACTTGCCGTTACAAATCCAGATCAAGGAACCAGACCAGGGCCTCTTACGGAGCTGTTGCGGTTGATCTCTGTGGAACATGACGCTCCAAAGCAGGTTAAGTTCCAGATAGAGGATCGAAACAAGAACCATGAATGCATGAAGAGATGAGACGTTACCTGTTAACACTCTCTGACCTGTCAGCGTTTACATGAACTTGAGTATTGTGGTTTTCATGAGGTTTTTAAGGGTCCTGTTTCTTTTATTGTGCTGTAAACACCAGATCCTCATTTCAGAAACCACTGTGTAGGCCGTATCTGGGTTTTCGACAGCTGCCGATAAACTTAACATGGCACAAGCCAGAACATTCATTTAGGAACAAAAAGCTATATCTGTGCTTTTACAACTTCAGACTGTTATTAACTGCGTAACGGATGTATAATGTACATTTGTCTCCGCTGGTCTCAGAGTTTAAACACTGTATTCTGCACAGTTTTTGTAATGCGCCCCATTCAAAGCCCAGGACGTGTTTGTTTTGCTATTTTTTGTCCTTCTGTTGAAAATGTGGTAAACAAGCCATGCCTTTTTGTTACTTTGTCCTTTCACAGTGTTAAGTTCACTGTGAATTTTGTCCCATTCAGTGATTCCAGGATACTATATTTTGTCATGTAACAGGGATAATAATAAAAACCATGTTTCTCTGAGGCATGCAAACTTTATGTCCCAAATATTGTCATAACTCAAATGCATGTTACTCAGTGGGATTGGTTGTTTGTGCCTAATCTAAGGGTTCACATGAATGAGCTCTTAGGGTTAACCCAACTAGCTGTTGATCAGACTGGGATTATTAGGTTTTGTCTAACCATGAAGAAGAGCTATATCCATCCACACAGACCTGAACAGAACAGCTCAAAATATACAGCTAATGTATTGTCAAAATCACTGCTCATCTTCACCAAGAGATCTTTAACTTTGCAGATACTTTGAACCTACTGGTCCTATTGGTCACAAACAAGCTGTGGAGTAAAAAATGTCCCTCTTCACCGTGAAGCAGCCTCATCCACAGCTCGTGATGTAGTCTCCTGCTGAGCGCGCTGTGACAACATTCGTGTCATCCTCTTCATTATTCAGATTTCTCAGAGCCAAACAGCTGTTTTGCATGGCAGAGTGAATGAATTTGTCGGTGCGACTGACATCCATGTGACAGAAGGACCAAGACTTTGAAATATGGGAAAAACTGAAGCTTCAAAAGACATACTCTCCTCGTCTACTTGTTCTAACTTGACCAAATTAGCTCAGCTTATTTTGAAAAACTATTGTCCAATAACCCTCACCACCCAGTACAGCAATGAAGAACGCCAAAACCTGCATCTGCTTTTGAGTTGCTTAGTTTTTACTTGTATATAAATTAAGTTTAACAATGAATAAAACATCTCTTTCTCGTGTGCAGTGGATTTTTAACTACGGAGACAAGCGTCAACGCACAGAGAGAAAATGAATGGCCGCGGCCTGCAACAATACGTCTCCTCCGAAACAAACTGCTGCGACTGGATCTGCCTGCCTTGATTACGAGGTCGAGCTGGATGCATTGCTTTAGCTTGACGCTGAAAGTCAGTGCACTTTATCACAGTCGGGTAATGAGAGATAACTTCCATAAGAGTCTGGATCCACGAGACCCATGCATTTTTTATCAGCCACAATTACTCAGAGCTTGTTGATATTTCCCATTCATTTCATTTGGGAACATTTGCATCAGATAACCAGGGGCCTGCTGTAGGGCTAACTGAGCAGTGCTGCACTAAATTATAGGTCTGCAAGTGTCCGACAACACGGTGGAGGAGGATGTGCAAATGGCTGGTCTGTTGGTTCGTTGTGACGATCAGATTTATTGTTGACTTTCCCAAAAGACTGGTTTACACCAGATTGCGTTATTTATTTTTCTACATTTTGCTTCAAGATAGTCTTTACATATTTATTTACTATATTTTGTTTTATTAAAGAAACATTAAGTACCATTTTACCACAGAAACATAACCTTAAAATAATTCAAATGTGAATGAATGAATGAATGAATGAATATTCATCATATGTTAAGCCGCGAGACTGATCAGCAGACTAAATACCATCTCATGACAATCATCAACAGTTATTTCAGAAAAACACAACTGTTTTTGCCAAATATGATCGAGACAACTTTAAATCTCACACTGTTCCAGATTAAACTCTGTCTCTAAAGAGTTTTCTGTCGTAACAGCGAATAAAACAAGATTTTGACTGGACACAAGGAATACTCTTCTACTGTCTCCCATCAGCCTTGAATTGGATCGTCTTGTTGCAGAAATGCCACATATATATTCGATATACATTTTACTCTTTGAGGCTACCGTAGTTTGAGTTTTGACCTTCTGAACTTGCTGTTGTTTCAAAGCCTGGTCAGGCATTCTGATTATTTTCTATTTGATGCAAAGCATTAGTAGGGTCCCTGTTGATTAAAGTTTGATTTTTCAGAAGGGAAGAACAAACGGACACAAATTACCTCTGAATGCAACTTGATAGATATTCAATCAGAATTCAGGGACAGTACCTACATTCACAGAAAAAACTGCCTCTGGACCAACACCATTTGAAAAAAATACAACCACAGCATTGTATAAAGTGTGCCCCATAGATAAACAGTTATGAGTGGTCCGGTTGGGTCAAAGTCAAAGGAGCCGGGTTCATTTGTGAGTTTACAAGTCCCAAAATTTACTCCTGAACTGCTCCAAACAAAGTATCCGCGTCCAAACTGATGTGGCAGCTCTGAACATTGTTAAATATCAAAAACTCACAAATACAGCATTAGTCTGAGCCAAGTGCTGTCGACTCAGTTGTGCAACTTTGAACTAGTGTTCATGTAAACTGACAAAGACAGAAGTCCAGTTAAATAACTTAATCAAGTTATCAGTATAGTCCAACTAACCTTTGCATGTTCAGTAAATGTACTGAAAGATAATCATTAACATTTTATATTTTAGATTACCCAGTTTAACGCTACATGTTTGTCTTTAGATGGTGAGAAAGCTGGACCTGGAGAGA
The DNA here is from genome assembly GCA_024416835.2 of Perccottus glenii. Classification (NCBI taxonomy): domain Eukaryota; kingdom Metazoa; phylum Chordata; class Actinopteri; order Gobiiformes; family Odontobutidae; genus Perccottus; species Perccottus glenii. The sequence continues at coordinate 43,546,475 of CM044547.2, forward strand.
TCCCACAGTAACATGCAGACTCCACAAAGAAAGTCTAAAACCTATAACCTTCTTGTTGGAGGAAGGAGTGCTAACCTTTCTGTGCATCTTGTCTCCTCTCTGTAAAATTTCTGTGTGACACACAATCCCTTGCTATTGTTCACAAAACTCAGTTTGACATGGACTTGTGTAGTTTTAGTATTAGAAGAGTTTTGATAGATAAGTCAGTTAAATGCAGAAATATAGAGCAGCAACTGTTTGAAGGTGTCATGGGCAAAGTAGGCTGAAAACACAGCCTTAAGAGAAGATGTGCAGTACCGTACATCACTCATCAGTTCTAATTAGCAGCAGTTCTGCTCAATTAATGCTGCCGACTTGAGCCGGAGATAAAAGGCGCCATGATCAGTACCTTCCTGACAGGACGGAGCAGATCAGAGCTGACTGACAGCCGCAGTTCAGTCCTTCCGAACGGGCACAGAGCTTTAGGAGCTGCTTCCCGTCGAGGAGGCTGGCTCGTAATTGACAGGTGCAAAGACATGTTCGGGGGGTCCTGCTGGAGGCCTGTGCCGTTTATGCAGATTAACACGTCAAAAGTACAAATGAATAAATAAACCGGTAAGCACCAATAAGGCATTTAGCCTAAGGGAATGCCATCATTAACGCATTAAACAAATCAGGAAAACAATCCGTTTCAAAGTGGAGGAAGTCAAAAGATTCGGGGTAAGAAGCTAAGTCATCTTAATTATTCCGTTACAGGCAAACAAAGCTGAATTTATAATTACAATACCGATGTCGGGTGATATTTTTACTGGATATTATGCGACGGGGAGGTGGCACTCTGGATCAAAGACAACCTGGGACATTACATCAGGATACAGAAGCGCTTCCCTTGTGTTTGACGACAGAAATCACAAAATTCAAACCAAAAAACGTGCTGTGAGGACATCAGAAGAGTGGAACCAATTCCCCAAACATCCAGTCAGTGTTGCGAGTGTATCTGGGTAAAAGCCTGGTGGGAATACAAGGGTCAGTACGGGAATCAAGGCGGGATGGCAGATAACGAACAAACGGGACCTGCGTGGGCTGTTTTGACACTAAAAAGAAAACCTGGCCTTCTTTGAAATCCAAATGAGCAGGCACTAGGTCTTCACTGCAAACCCGTGCCACTGGCCATCAAATACATTTTTAGACTTTGAAGCACAAACACATGTAACCTCAGCATGAACTTCCTCAAGCTGTTGGCTACTGGGTTTTAAAGGAAGACTATTGTTCAGTATGTCTGAAGGTACCGTGTTTTTGGTGAAATTTTAATCAATTTGGGCAGCTATTTGTTAAATTTTAGTTTTTGTTTTGTGTTTTTACAAGTAATCTTATTTTTGGAAGTGCCAAGGCTAAATAACGGAAAAAAGAAATACATTTTCTAGTATCCCGTCCTCTTTCAACCAATCTTTAAAAAAAAAAATAACTCAATGAATAAATTGTGTCAAGTTTTTCAGGTTTAAATGTATGAAAACTAGCTAGCAGGTAAGTCGTACGGATGTTTGTTATTCATTTACTAAATATTAGACGGACTGTAGGTGTAAAGATAAAATCGATAAAAAAAAGTGAAATACACCACTGTGCATTGGCTACTGTCTAAGCTGCAGGTGCCATTAAAAAAGTTCCAAATTGTAATAAAAAATAAATATTTTAACTTGGGCTTATGCACATACTTGATGTCACTCAACGTCAGTTCATGGAAACGCATCTAATTTCCTTTTTTTTTAAAGCAACAATTGGCTTAAAATCCACTACAGATTTTACCAAAACATTTCTATGCATCATGTGTTTTTTGGGGGGGATGTTGAGCTAAGCATCGGTTCACCTTTTTTAAGTCTTGCTTGTTTAATCTAAATGTGACACAAGGCTGACCAAGATGGGAAAATGGTGAAACAAATTTCTGAAAATAATACTGTATATCGGTAAGTTATGTTGGCATGTTTCCATTTAAAAACTTAAAAAAATAAGTGCTTATCCCTTAAATAAAACATGACCTAATATTGATACTTGTGGGACTTCTTTAACGGTAAGAGATCAGAACAATTATTTTCCATTATTAAAAACTGCTACCTATATAAACCATTTAAGAGATTGAGAACTAAAACCAATTTCAGAAAGTCTTTGACAAAGTAAGAAGGGATTGACTGTGTTGAATATGACACAAAGCTGTCAATAAGGGATTGTTTTGGGGAAGATTCCTGCAAACATCATAAAATTGTACGCAGTTGCTTAACATCCAAGAACAACGCTCACGACAAAAAAACTGACTGTCATTTGTCTGTCTTTGAGTGCAGAAAAAGGAAGACGCTACTTAGATTTTAAGGTCACTTGGAAAAAGAAGGTTCAGGGCCTCTGTCCGCGCAATGAATATTTCAACCACCACAGATGCATTTTCATGTCTTTTAGTTTTGGTTTGCTGTCCAAAGTAGCCATAACCTCAGCATGAACTTTCTGAAGGTGTGGACAAAACTCAACTGTAAACACATTGCTTTTCTTAAATTGGCCTAAAAGCGCCCCTGGCTTCCAGACTTCCCTCCACGAACCGCGGACACTGGCCTCCTCTGACCTTCACACCAAGCTGCGGTCTGAACCTTGACTGTTGATTTTTCTAACTATGTGTTTACTCCTCGTTTGCACGGTTTCCCAGCTGCTTGGAGAGCATCGTTTGCCCCGAGGCAACCAGCAGGGCTCAGCTTGTTCGAGCCTTTGATCATCGTTCAGCCAGCGGTTTAACATATGCACACGCTCTTCTTCCCTTTGTCGCTGAGCTGGATAATAAATTTGTGGCCTGTCGTTGAGCTCTCACTGCAGCTAGAATATGTGACGAGCCATGAATCAGTCAACCCCACTTTACGCTCTGTGTCGGACATGGATGCAAATCACACAAGGATCTGTGGGTAAAGCTGCTTATTAAAACTCATTACAAGCCGCTCATTCTCATGCCTGTCGCTAAGACGAATGGCAGGTAGCACAGTGACATACAACAACGTAAAATGAAGTTAAGCATAGACAGAGATTTAGCGATTTCTAAAACTCTCTTCTCTGTAGAGGCTAAATGTAAGCCCTAACCACTTTTACAAAACCAAAAAGTGACCAGGAGCAAATTTGTTCAATGTACAGTATTGTTCAAACTAATAGCAGTACAATGTGACTAACTAGAATTATCCAGGTTTTTAGTATATTTGTTATTGCTAAAAAGTGGCAAACAAGTTACCAGTAGGTGCAGTAGATTCTCAGAAAACAAACAAGACCCAGCATTTATGATATGCACGCTCTTAAGGCTGTGCAATTGGGCATTAGTTGAAAGGGGTGTGTTCAAAAAATGTGTGGCATTCAATCACCGAGGTCATCAATTTTGTGAAAAAACAGGTGTGAATCAGGTGGCCGCTATTTAAGGATGAAGCCAGACAGTTTGTGAGACGACCCCCAAACTCTGAATTCAAGCCACAGTACACAGTGAAGACAGTGAAGCAAGCATCATGATATGGGCATGTTTCTCCTACTATGGTGTTGGGCCTATTTATCACATACCAGGGATCATGGATCAGTTTGCATTTGTCAAAATACTTGAAGACGTCATGTTGTCTTATGCTGAAGAGAACAGGCCCTTGAAATGTTTGTTTCAACAAGACAATGACCCCAAACACACAAGTAAACAAGCATAGTCTTGGTTCCAAACCAACAAAATTAATGTTATGGAGAGGCCAGCCCAATCCCTGGACCTTAATCCAACTGAAAAGCCGTTTCTGAAAAAAAAATTAAGAAATGTAAATAAATTGTGGAATGTTGTTGAAGAATCATGGAGTGGAATAACAGCTGAGAGGTGCCACAAGTTGGTGCCACACAGATGTGAAGCAGTTTTAAAAAAAACTGTGGTCATACAACTAAATATTAGTTTAGTGAGTCACAGGATTGCTAGATCCTAGAAACAAAAACGTTTGTACAAAATAGTTTTGAGTTTGTACAGACAACGGCAGACACTGCTATTTGTTTTTTTAAACCCACCCCTTTCAACTAATTGCCCAATTGCACAGCCTTAAGAGCGTGCATATTATGAACGCTGGGTCTTGTTTGTTTTCTGAGAATCTACTGCACCTACTGGTAACTTGTTTGCCACTTAGCAATAAAAAATACACTAAAAACCTGGATTATTCTGGTTAGTCACATTCTACTGCTATTATTTGAACAATACTGTATTAAAGAGCTTTTCCATTTTGACAATCTACTGTTTTTATGCTGCGTTTTAAGGATTTACTAAGAAAGAGGATGTGACAAATGCAATGTTATATATTATTCAAAAGTAAAACACTACCAGACCACGATACTTTAACACTATGTACACTTAAGTATTTTCTACATAAACTGAAGTGCATTATACAGAATATCTTGATCCACACAAGACAACTATAGACACTCACAGGTTTAACTCTAGAGGACATTAAACAGTAACAGACAGTAAAGCTCGTGGTAAAGTGAGGGTTGGCTCCAGAAAGACATGATTCAACCTGGTCATTAGGTTGGTTGATGCAGATGGATAACGTTAATTCAAACACAAGACGTCAAGACCTTCACACTTGAGTTGGCTAAAAACATTAAACTATGATTAGAATGTTTCATGTATTATACGTCATTTATTGTCATTAGAAGTTAGTTTGTTTCTGCAGAGTTGTGATTTTATTGAACAATAAATTGTTGAAAACATTTTTCTACCAATGCTTCCAGTAACTACAGCTTCAGAATCAACTGCAGATGTTTTTCCAGATAAATAGACCATAAGCAATTGTTTAATGTATAAGAATTGAATAGAGTTCTTCAGCCCTGTAAGGCAGAGCTTTAAACCAGCTCGTCCACTGTTTGGACATTTATTTAGCCATATGCACAATGGATCCGCTTTTACCAGCCCTGTTTAGAACATACAGCCACTGTTCACCCACAGTCATAAGAACACCTAATGTACAATCTGATTCAATATTTTGAAGCTGACATTTGGTTATGTGTCGTTTTAATTTAAAAAACGGTGATCGTCCCATGCTTAATGGTAACTGCTATTTTGTCTTTTAACAAAGATTAGGATAAAACAGTTTCTTGTATAACACTCAGTGTGCATGGATTCATGATTTATGTGCCACAACATGTACTGGGGCCTCCGTGTACTTCTGGCTTTGGCAAAGAGATTGGTTTGGAAAATAACTGGCAGTACAAGCGAACAGAATCATTTTTTATTCTGTTATAAATTTGAATAGCTCGGTGTTGAGAAGTAGGAGAATCTGGACCAGTTCCATCCTCATCACGAGCTGGGACCCTATTAAAAAACACAATCCGTTCTCTCACCTCGGAAAACAACAACCCTGCTCGCCCCGACAGAGAGACAATCAGGCGTGAGCAGCTCAGGGTGAGGCGGCGCTGACCCGGCGTGCCATCTCGACGCAGGTTACTCCACACTGATGAGTGCTTTGACAGACATCAAACGAGGGGGCGCCGCAGACCTCCCCGCGACCTGCCTGTGCCGGCCCTGTCTCCTGTGCTCGCCTCTTATTTGAGGTTGATACGGGCAGACGGATCGGCAAATATCGATCAGCGCGCTCTGTAAAATCCTCCCTCCAGGTTTGAGAGGTGATTACCGGCCGAGGAGCCAGCTGTGTGCGCACATTTAGGTTTTTCCTGTCCCACCTGTCAGTTGGGCTGAGAGGAGAGGCAGCCAGACCCTGTACAACACAAAATAAAGATTATAAAAGGAAGTGAATGATGAATGTCAATCCTGTCAAGTCAAAATTACAGGCTTCTGCTTCCTGTTAGTCTTCCAAGAAATTCAAATCCAATATGTGTGGTTACTTTTCACCACACCTACTTAAATAAAAGGGTAATCACATAATACACTGGTTCTCAAACTGTGGTACAAGTGCCACTGGTACAAGTACAAGTGGTACTCAGAGTTTCTAAGATTTTCTTTTAAAGCAATATATTTTAAAATATACTTATGAAATAAAAATAAAATTCATAAAGTAATCAAACTGACCCAAGAGAAATGACTGTATATTTATATGTAGTTTATTTTTATACAGTATAACCAGTAATATAACACAGAAGAGTGGGTGGTATTCAAAGAGCCAAACATTGAGGTGGTACTTTGAGAATCACTGACATAATATTAGGGGGGAAAAAAACAGATTCTATGACGTCATCTAGGCTTTACTGTCAAGGATTTTAATTGACAGAGGTGGGGACACTTAGCCTGGTTCTACCAGACTCTCGTACATTTCGAAATGAAATTGAGCGGAAGTACGTAGGAGGGCGGAGCCAGGCTAGGGGACACTGGTTTATGAGACAAAACTGAATCCTACATATTGTGTCCTTAACCACCTTCTACTCTTACTGTTCCATATTTCCCACTTCAAAAGGAAAACGACAATGATCTACCAATATCAAGATAAGGAGCATGTCGCTCTGTGTTCTCTTTAATAACAATACTAAGCAAATTCCCGCAGCATGAATTTTATGTTGAGGTATAAAATATGGTGCACCTCAGTGAAGACCCTTTTAGTTTTGACTAATGCAGTGAGACCATGTGGCAGCCAAACCAACAGTGCATGACTTTATCTTTTAGAGGCTTTACACAACATGTTTTGACAACACTGCAATTATTTCGTTGCAGAGTCATTTTTGATTCATACGTCCGTTTATGCTATTTGAAAACTATTGTTTTACTCTGCAGTAAAAGCGGAAAAGCCCGGATGTGACGGCCATTTTATTGCACTGTTGTAATGACAATATTGGTGAATAGGGGAGCAATGGGTGGATAACATCCACTTTATAAACAATCTATGGTCTCTACACTAGAGGGGGTAGCAAAAAAAAAAAGCCCACCCCCTTCTGGTTAGTCATATGTACTACATCGTCCCCTTCTGGTCAGTCAGATGTACTACATCGTCCCCTTCTGGTCAGTCATATGTACTACATCCCAAAACCTGTTAAGGGACGGCCAAGTTATACCAAGTTAAGCCGTGAACAGCCATAGGAGTAGTATAAGAGGGGTGTCTAGACCAAGGATATTCATTTGGTCTTCCACAAAAGCTAAAGTTTCCTCGTACCTTGAAATGTTTACTGCAGTCCTCCTCAAAAGTGTGACGTTCAGAGACACTGGTCTGTTACAGTGTTAAACAACTGCTAAGACACATGAAACTTAAATAATATTTCTAACAGTTTCTAAAACTGAAACTAAATTAACATCAACACTTTTCACTTGTTTAACATTCTGTCGTCAAAATGAACACTCTCAGAACAGAAGACACGCTAAAGAGCAGAAAACCTAAACACAGTTTATCATCACAAAACAAAGATGACAAAACTGAGTCAAGCTAAAGAGAACAAACTGAATAAATAATATTTTTTTCATAAAGAAACGGAAATAAAGAAGTAAACCTAACCGAATAGTACAAAAATCCTACTTGTTAATCACAGTTTTCTGTAGTGATGGGATTTATGGCTCTTTGAGGGGATCCGGATCTTCGCGATCCGTTCCTTTCAAAGAGCCGTTCAAAAGAACGGCTCTTTTTAAATATTTAGTCAGTTTTAAGAAGCCAGCTTGGGGGCATCTCAGTTTATCCTGGAAATAATCACTGGGAGGAATGATGAGGTGAGATTTGTCAAATAATTAAAACTCAGATATCACACACCAATATCTGAGTTTGAATTATTCTGAAATATTGATTATTACCTCATTTGTCATGTGTGGACTATATTCCATAGGGTTGCACAAATCCCTCTGCTTAGTCTCTGTGTGTGTGTGTGTGTGTGTGTGTGTGTGTGTGTGTGTGTGTGTGTGTGTGTGTGTGTGTGTGTGTGTGTGTGTGTGTGTGTGTGTGTGTGTGTGTGTGTGTGTGTAAAAGCTACGTTGACTTGTGTTATTCATACAATACCTACTCACAAATAAACATCAAAAACAAAGCCAGCTGAAATGAATTTCTGTGCAAAACATCTTTTACTTCAAAAACTTCCACATAAGAACATTATCACACAAAAACATTTCGATAGAAAACAAAAAATATTTAAAGTAGATAAAATAGAATAAATAAAATGGAAATGTCTACATACTATTACTACTGTAAACTTTGCAAATAGGACATCAGCCCCTTCAAGTCAATGAACAATAACAAAGTGGGCTGCAATGAAGTAGCTACTCACGTGAAGGATGCGTGCACAACTAATAACTAATATCATCACGCTATAAAGGGTCGGCCTGCGCTGGGTGCGCCCCTCCCCCTATACCTGTTCTGTCTCGCGGAGGAGCTCATTTGTGTGCATCTGTGTGAGACAGGCATAGGAAAAAAGAACGACAGAAAGAACGGCTCCCCTCCAGCCGCGACTCGGCTCCCATCGTTCATGTTTATGAGCCGTTCAAAAGAATCGATTCGTTCGCGAACATCACAACTCTAGTTTTCTGCTTTGTTCCACACATCAACTCAGGACCAAGCCTCTTTCATGGAGCCCCTTAAAAAGGTCCTCGAGTAAGGGCGCCACCATACAGCAATATACACCAATATACCTCCGTCCACCAGAGGGCAGGCTCCAAAAGCAGAAATATAAGGAGAAACCCAATGGCGACTTTACAAGTTTAAAAATCGTGTTTACAGCCTGGTACAAAAGATGGCTCCGGTCTCTAGAGCCAAGTTTTAACTACATGACAACTCTGGGGGGAAGGGGAAATTTTTGAATACGTTTGTTTATGCTATCTGAAAACTATTGTTTTACTATGCAATAAAAGCCAAAAAACCCGGATGTTACTGCTAGTTTATTGCCCTGTCATAATGACAATATCGGTGAATAGGGGACCAATGGGCGGAAAACGTCCATATATTATAGTCATTGCTCAAGACAACAGATACAAATCCTCTGCACAACCTTCTTTACAAAAGTTGTAAAGACTCACTTGTGTCTCAGAACTGCTTTAAATTCTTTGGCAACAAGTGTTTTTGTGGTTGTGCGTTAGTGGAGACTGCAGGGTGTTAATTGTGTTAACTGTACGACTTATGTGTCTAAGAATGTCAAATATTTTATTGAGAGAATGTTTTTTGTGAAATACTTTTGTTGTTTAAACAGTGAATTGTGAAGGTTTTCACAAAATAGTGAACAGGTTGATGGATGGGTTTGACTGCTTGGTTGCATTTAGTGTTTAATCAATTGTAAAAGACTAACAGGAAACTTTTGGAGAAGTCACGATGGTGTCTGTTGTGTGAGCATCAAATTTTTTTTTTTATCTAATAGATGCAACGTTAGGGTAAGAACGTGGTTGTGCTAAATTTGACTTTGATCAACAACACTTGGAACTATCTCAACAAAAGCGTGTCCCATATCTGAAACATTCACAAAAGAAGCTTTTCTATCCATAAAGTGCTTTAGGACACCTGCCATGTCACTGTCAAGAAAACGCTCATAAACCACCAAGACAAAACAAGGATTAAAATGTGGCACGTCAAACGTCTAATGCACATATATCCAATGCAATTTTGTGATGAAAATGTAAAATAGTAAAAATTCCTGAAGACTTGGCAGTTAAAAGAAGCATTCACAGACAGGCAGGCACTGTATGACAAAAGGAAATAGGTTATAAAGTGTAAAGAATAATGCATGTGAATCCCAAAATTCAAATGATTTGGATGCATCCCAAACCAGCCCCACTCTTCTTGTCTACCTTCTGTCGAGGCCTCACTGCATTCCGTGAGTTTGCATTAGAAACGGCCCGTTATTAATTAAGCTGGTGGGCTCGAGCTTTTTGACAGCGGCTCCCGAGGTGCATCTTGGCGCTGACCTGGCCCAGCAGGGGTACAGGAGCTGCGTCTTTGAGGTGGTGGGTGGGAGAGAAGGGTGGAAGAAGGAAGAAACGGGAGAAAGAGGGGGGCGGTGGGGCTGGATCCATGCCGACAGCCAGGCCTGCCACGTCTGCGTGCCCGCTTTGAAGTGTCACCTTGAGGGAAGAGTCGATGGCCGCAGAGCCTGGAGGGCGGGCGCCGCGGAGAGGAGTGGCACGCTTGGCATTGCCAGACACGGGGCTTTAATATTGCATGGGCTGCCGTCTATCTATGTACACACTCAGGACATTCCTTCTGCTTGATTTAGTTTGAAAGTAGATCTTTGTTTTTTTTCTTTCCACCCTCTGCCCCCCTCCTCATCGACAGGCTGTGGCTCAACACCTGTGCTGCTTATTCCTGCTCGGATAAACGTCAACTTCTGCGGCTGTCAGGACAACTTAAGAAAGAAGGAATTAGAGGGTTCCCATGTGTCCTGAAAAACCTGGAATACAGTTGATCAGCTTTATAGACATAACAGTTAAATATTGTGGAGTATAATCTTACCAAACTGATAATATTGGAAATTGAAAACTTAAAAGTAAGGCTTTTTATAGTGACATAATTACTTTACTTTACTGAAAAACCGATGGGACTCTAAGTGTAAAGGGCCTGGTTTCCTTCCCTTGCCCCGGCCTAATGAAACGTTACGCTGTACATACATTGCAAGTCAAGATATTTACTTGCAATGTATGTACAGCGTAACGATTGCAGCACAAGCTTAAAAATGCTGGGTTATTTTTGGACGCCGTTATGATAGAATTGTACTAATCCATCAATGTTATTTCCATAGTAATTATGGTTAATTATCAAGTAGTTCCCAGCTCTGCACAAGTTCCTAGAGGAACAACGGTTATAGAAAAGTTACATGTTGACAATTGTATGGAAATGACCTCATTGCTAACCATAATTACTGTATAATTTCCAAATTAGCCCACTATTATCATGATATTACCAAGCTGCAATATAAAGTGCAACTCTGTTTTTTTTATTTAATGTAATGTAACTTTTGGCTTTTACGGTATTTTAGAGTAAATGTTTCAAACTTTGTGTGTGTAGGATACAATATATACCTTCTTGACAATTCATTTAGATTTGATGCCGTTTGACCACAGCTGAACACTCCCAGGCTGAGAGGAATGTGCAGTCCTAGAATCTAAAACATGACTTCAACAAGTATTGAATTAGTATTTGTGCACTGGAAACTGACAGGCTCTTTTTAACCACTTTAACCGCAAAAGACATAATCGCTAATAATAAGCAGCAGTGCAGAGGTGTTTCTGATCGTTCAGCCTGCTAAAGGAGATGATAATCACGGCTCAGAAAAAAGCAGCTGGTGCTAATTGCTTGTGTAGCTTTTATCAGCTCCTCACACGGCATCTCGCTTTAAGAAAAACGAAACCACTTCACCGGGGATTAAACTTAAACTTTTATTATTTCTCGGCAGTCGAGTCTATGTTTGTCTGACCCTCTGCCAGCTCTGTTACGCAGCGCGGGGCAGAATCAAACATGGCGTTAGTTTGAGAGGAGTTTAGATCAACAGAAGCTGCAGGAAGGAGGCGTTTTTGAAGTGTGGAAAAAATGCATTATAAAAAAAAAAAACAGACACACACACACACAGAGAGACTGCTAACACTTCTTTCTACCCGCTTTAACAACCGTCCCAGTTCACAAATAGCAATTTTAACTCCCCTGATTAGCACTGACATCTGCAGCCTTTCATCTCTCTCACCATCTTGTTTTTTTAATCAGATTAACCCAAACGGGCATCCTTTAATGGCCTCCTTTTTTAAGGAAAGCTGAAAGAGGAGAGATAATTAAAATAATTAAACCGCAGGGACCGGCCTTGCCTCGCTCGACTCCCCGATTCCTTTCTTTATCTTCTTTCTCCTTTTTAAGTTTGGATTTCTTGCTTACGGATTCAAGAGAGAAAAGGCTCATCATCCACACTTAATTGCATTAAAGTTGGCTCTCAGAGGTCCAATTTCTCCCCTCGGAAAGCAGCAGCAGTCGATGTAGGGTGTGATGCGTAGGTGCATGTCAGCCATCTAAATGTGGAAGCGGAGGGTGGGTGGGGGGGAGGGCGCAGCGTCTAAACAGTCTTTACCGAGCCTATTTATTTAGTGCACTCGCCGTGTGTTTTGCATAAGGCCAAAGATAAAAAAGTAGCCTCTCGGATGATTATTTATTCATGGACTTTTAAGCTTTTAATGAGGACAAATGAAGCCGTTTTCCACAGTGTCAGTATGGAGTATGCTTACCAAAAATATTCTTGTTTAGCATTTTCTTTTTTTTTTCTTTTTTGCCGCAAGTCCGTGTGGAATAAACACTAACATTTAAATAGAACTAGAGTTTTCAGAGCGAGACTTTAAGCGGCTTATTTTGATGTTACACTAATATATATTTTCAAGATGTACAGTAGTTTCTGATACCACCCAACGATGATTTATTAATCATGAGTAACTATTACTAATCCTCGTAATTAAGTTGAAATTTATGGAAAGCACTTGACTAGTACAGTACAGTTTAAAATTAAAATGTTTCAATATTTTTTTTAGATTAATTACTCAGACCTCATTTATACAACTGTCACCAACCTGTGCTGTTTATTTGTGCTCGGATAAACGTTGAGCAAATGATCTGGATTTTAATTTTTAATTAGGATATACATTGAAAAAGTCAAAAGTTAAATAAAATGTGTTTTGTGTTCCTAGTGTCCTCAGCAGACCCAGAGTCAATCCAATTCATGTGCACTAAAATGTTAAATATTAAATAAATATTAAATATTAGGTAAGAAATAAGAAATCATGAATACATTTCAGACCATACAATAAAAAGTGTAAAATATAAATGTGCTAAAACTTAAATTAAAAAGAAATTTGTTTTTAGACCAAATGGGGAAATAAGTTGTTTGGCGTTCCTCAAGTGTCCACAAAGGCTCCCATAGACTTTATGGTAATTTGAGAAAAACTTCAAACCGGTGGCAAATGTGGTCTGTTGCCACAAACAGATATTTTAAGTCTTCTTGATGACCATATTAAAAGGCAACCAATACTAATTAACATTCTCTGTCTCCTTATAAGTTGACTGACATCTTTCCAAATCAAAACTGACCCGTTATAGATTTACCACTAATCTATGGCCTATACAAATAAAATGTACCTGATTGTAACATTTTACGTCTCTAATAAATAAGATGCTAATGCAATAAAATGAAACGAGCAACGATAACCTATTCCTTTAATGTTGAAACTTGTTCATAATCATCAGTAATATTAGTAAAGGCCTACACTTATGCTTTGTTTAATATGAAACGCTCATAAAGCTGTGGTGACAGGTGTTTGTTTTAGGCTGAACAGTTGTTGGATAACTTTTTTTTCTGAACTTATAAACCCTTCTTTGTGGCGGCTTGGTGGTTTACCTGGTGCAGACTCGACTCATTCTTAAATGAAGCATCCTATGTTTAGCTAATGTTGTCCCCTCAGTTCATCTAATAGTGAATGGTCATTTTGTGTCAAACTGTTGCACAACTTAATAGAACATAGAACAGCTACATCTTTTAGTGCAGTTTACTACAAAACTTCATGTGCTTTTTGTTTGAGACACACAGATGACCTCAACCCAAGTCACTGTCTGCACCCTTTTAAAATGTTTTTTTCTTTTTTAAACCGAGCAAAAACATCTTATTATTACTGTGGGCTTTTGTTTCTGCACTGGTTTTCACTTGCCTTTTTATTTAAAGAGTTATCTGAATTTCTATGTTTCTAAGTATATCTTATATTGTTTTGCCTCAAACACATTTAAACACTGTGTTTCCAACTCTGTACGTTTGGAGGGAAAACTCTACAATAGTCCACTTAACTTCATCTCCACACATATTTCTCCCAAAAACATTATTGCAGAAAATAACTTTGACATGCTAATATTTAGACTTGAATACTTCGAAAAGTTCTTGCTTCTGATATATTTTACCACATAGTTATAGGTGTACTTAACTTTGTAATGAGGGAATAATTCAGGACTTTCCCGTCTTAACAGGGCGACTTTTATTTGTCACCGTCGCTCTTGACGCTCCGAACTGAACTTCATCAGTCGATCACCCCCCTGAACTCCACAGTCAAACTGCTTTGTATCAATTATTCAGCCGTGCTCTAATTTATTCCCATTCATATGAACATGTGTCGTACCTTTGCATCTCCTACACGACAGCTCCAAGAACTGCGCTTCCTCTCTGACTTCTATTCTGCATTATAGGTGTACATATCTCCAATATTATAATTACACTTCCACTTCAAACTTTGCTTCCTGTCAAAAAGAATCTAATGAATTCTTGCATGAGGGTTGTTTTATTTATTTTTTTTACTTCTTACCAAAAGCAACATCCTCCTCTTCTTCTCGGCCCCCGGAAACTTTACACAGAAGCTCTCTCCGTCGTCGTCTTCTTCTTGTCGTTGTCTTCTTCTCCTCCTCGCACACTTACTTCTTGCTTTCGTTCAGATCATTTTCACAGGGGCCTGCATTTCAAAAAAAATAAAAGAGAAGTTGAACAGAAGAGGAGGAAAGTAGAAGGGAAGCAAGCGAGAATCCCTTTGCTGGAAATGCTTAAGATTTCTATTTAAATTTTCATGCAATCTTTGAGAACATTGAGGAGCAATTTCACATTTGCACTGACATCTAATTTCTCAAGTCGAGTCGGAAAAACACAAATTGCTGAGGATTCCCTATGTGCCCAATTATCCGGCATCAATTTCCTTGACCCTGTGGAACGCTGGTAAATTAATCATACCACTTTTTTTGGGGGGGGGACTTTCTCGTTTGAATACATATGCACACGTTTGATAAACTAATCATACTCAGTTGGTTTTACTTACAAAAAAAATAAAAAATAGATTTGATCCTGGGCGGATGAGGGATGAGAGCGAACAGTGATGCGAGATGGGAATTCAGAGCAGTACAGTTCCAGCTGAACACCCGACCAGCATCTGTTTGTTTAAAGGAAATGTTCATTTATCAGAAAATTTTAACGATTCACTCCCATCAGTCATCAGTTTTCAAAATGTTTTTCAAGGTATTTCCAAGCCTAAGCAGCAAATTACAAGATTATAATTACTTTAATATTGAAGATTATAGAGCTTTCTGGTCAATATTATCAATACAACTGTCACACATTGACCTTAACAGCACCGACTGCGTCTAAATTATGCAAATCAGAAAAGCAATCAACGTTGAAGTAGCAGCTAAATCCAGGGGCATTGAAAATAGCTTTTAACAACAACAATACAAACTTTAAAAACCTCTCTCAGCATTTTATGTGTAAAACATATATATATATATAAATAAATAAATAAATAAAAACAGGTTTCCCGGTTTAGACCCGACCTATTCTTTAAATAGATTACATCTCGTGCAGACACTTGTGTTGAGTTCATAAAGGTGGAACTTGGAGAATGAATATTTATTGCGGTGGTAATCCGTGAGGAAGGTTTACGAGTCACTAGTTACTTTTTGTTAAAATGCATCTATGATTTCTAGTCGTCAGCCTGTGTGCACCAGTCTTACCTGTTGATCCAGGACTTGACATGGTTTAAGTCGGCTGCTGTTTCTGGACCAAGACTGCCCTCTGCTGTCGAACGAGAAAACAATTAAGAGCTGCACAAAACAGGGCAAATACACTATATTGACATACCTTTGAAATTTAAATATTATAAGTGGAAGATGTAACGTAATACACCGGGAAAGAAAAAAGTTAAGTAGGAATATAAATCTGTAGGCCTGTTTGCTTTAAGGCAATAAAAAGATATGGTGTATTAGAAATGAGTTTAATTTGCAGTATTTAGTTGAACACCTGAGTACTTTAATGATCTCAGGTGCAGAGGGGTCTAATGTTTATACAGTTAATGCAGACTCCACACAGAAGCTTCAAGCTGTGTCCAAACACACATTTTCTAAATGTTACGGTTCAGCTGCAACATGTCTTCAAACCTCAAGAACAACTTTAGTGAGTAGCACAGGTTTACGTTACAGATATAAGCTAAAAACTAAATAAGCGTACTGACTTTTAAAGAGATATCATTTACAAAACATGATTGTTATATATATAGTTTTATTTATATAGCGCCTTTCCAGAGCTCAAGGACGCTTTACATATCAATTATTCATTCACTCCACAGTCACACACTGGTGGTAGTAAGCTACATCTGTAGCCACAGATTGAATAAAATTGTTAAAATTTAAAGATGATTGTGAGCAGAACATTTTGTTTAAAAGTGCAGACTTTCAGACAAAGGACTTTTACAAAATCATGAGAGTTTTGAGTCAGAAAATCCCTCGAGACTCTGGTTTTAACTGAACTCACTTTTACCATCATCATTAACCAACAACATATATTGTATAATTGTTTTGAGATATTCTTTATCCTGACAATGAATAATTGTTGATAATAGATTTTGGTGAGTTGAATCAAACACACTAACCTTACAAATACTGTCCTGTTGTGAAAATAATAAAAATGTTCCCATAATATAATAATCCTGTTCACTAAAAATTAACCTGTATCACAAGAATAGAAACTAATGCTAGTACCACTTCTGTTGTCTAACCACACTACATAAGCACAAAAATATATATATATATATATATATTATATTATATATATACACACACACACACACACACACACACACACACACACACACACACACACACACACACACACACACTTTCTTAAACATAACCTTAATGGGAAAACATGTGTCTTGGCATCACCCCAGACTGAGAAGGATGGGCCTTTGGTTCAATGGCTGCAAGAGAATACTTCTGCAAAAAGGAAAACTGTCAGACGTATATAATTCATAATTCAGTGCTTGATTACCTGTTTTCACATCGAGTTCATTCTGTTCACGCTCTAGGACGAACCTCTTCCAGCTGCCATCAGACTCCTCTAAACTGTTTTCCTGAAGCAAACACTCACAGGACTGTAGACCTGCTTTCAGACAACACACCTTGATTATTATTGGACAGAGTCTTAAAACAAGCACTCCACTGAGGAACAAAACAAACAAGAATAGAGAACTCAGAAGTGTAGTGCAAAACATCAAAGACAATCTTTATTGTTCACAGTTAAACACAAGCCACTGCTTTAAGAACTTCCTTGTTTTTAGTTTTTTTGTTGCCATTATGTCCCGTCAGAGTCCTGGCCTTACATCCTCCTTCTCTTTCACTTTGTGCTGATTGTACCTTCTGTCTTGGTTTGCTGTAGTTACTAAGGTTGGCGTTTTGTTTTTAAACTGGATTGTTGAACATGCTGTAGATAGCGAGGCAGAAGGGAGGGAAAAAAATGACAGCAGGGGGGTTTCCCAGTGGACAACAGGATTTAGAGGATTCAGTGTGAGTTTTACCTCTGACACTCGGGCTGCTCTGTCTGAGAAGAACCGCCGGTGAAACACCACAGATTAGGAGAAGGGTTATTGTTTCGGCTTCAGAATGAGTTCAGTTGGCTCACATACACTTGGAGACACCAGGCTTTTACAGAAAATAAACCAGATTTTTGGGATATGCACCCATGAGCACCCTTTTGGCAAATAAATAAAATAGAGGTTTAAGTGAAATCCATATTTGTTTTAATCTCATATGTGCATTCAGACTAAAATCCATGTGTTTAATCCCCCCCCCCAAAAAAACGTTCTAAAACCAGATTCTTATTTAATGCTAAATGAGCGAAATATTTTGCAAAACCATTAAACCACAAATTTAAAAGCCAGCAGGACCAACACCTAAAGTGCTCAAACACATTCACCAAAGAGGCTCCAACAAGCGTCAGAGAAGCTGCTTGTTTACAAAGTTTTGTTTGAAATGGCCCGAGGACGCCGTTTAAGTGGGAACGCGTTTCCAAAATCATTAACCAGCCAGTTTGTGAGAATCTTAAGGTTTTAAACGGTTTACCGACAAATCGATTGAGGCTTAGAACAGCTGCTGCCTGTTCACGTAAAGCCTGATCAAATAAATCCAATGCAATCCAGGTTGGTCTCTTAAAAAAAAAAAAAATTGGAGGTAATCTCATCCGGACAGACAGACTGTTTGGAGATGCTTGTACAGTTTAAATAAGCTTGTGTCGGGATGAAAACAAGAACACGGGGTAAATATGATGTTATCTTAGGATGAAGAAGAGAAGTGAAGGTAGACGAGCTGTAGCTGTTTGTTCAAATGACACCAGGTAGATTTGAGGCAGAAGGTGTAGCGTACGTTGTGCTGGGCAAAGATACAAGAATCAACAGCTGTTCCTGGTTCAGAACATTTAATGAGACTGATATGAGGGGTGGTAAAAAGTGGTTTGACCTGGGCCTTAACGTGGATTTCAACAGGTTATAGACGGATTTGGAAGGATTTGAAGTGGTTTACCTTAATTGGTTTTAAACCGGTTCTATGTGCACGAGTTTAAAATGGATTTAACCTGAAAAGAACTGGATCTGGACAAGGGTAAACGGTTAAAATGCAGGAGTTGAAAATATGTCGAAGCATTTAACACAACAAAAGCTGACCCCAGAAGAACAATGACATGCATTTTTACCACAATAAACCTTTTCTGCAATGACTAGATTAACTTAACCCTTTAAGTAGCCATGCTGGTTTGCAGAGTTTTCTTTAAATGTAAGGGAAAAAAAATAAATTCACCAACTGATTGAAAACTGATGAAAAGTCAGTTCACATAAACCGTTTATAAAATCACTATTTTAACACTTTCATTTACATGTGCTTTTGTCAGTTTATCAAGTATATTTTTAATTCCCCTGCACTTTTACTATTTAACTGTCTCGTCTAGATTGATCCACTCTTTTCATAACTTCCACCCTTCGTTGTTTGTCTGGTTTAATTTAATGAAAACTTGTTAAATAAAAGCCGAAAAGAAGTTGTTGCAAGTTTCTCGTTTGTCTTCATGAACTCTAATTTTCCATGTGTTATTTCTCACTCAAATTTGAAATGTGAATAAATTAGAATTAATCTTTTATCAGAAATAAATTTGTGGCGAGCCGTTTAACTTTTATTGCCAGAGTTTGTGCTAGGCTAACGCTAACTGGTAGAGCTTCATACAGGTCGTCTAACCCTCAGCAAAAGGTATTTAGTCTCCTCTCGTCATTTCATCAAGCAAAAAAAACAGACACAAAATAACTAATAGCTTCCTCACTGGTAACACTTCGATTTCTTTCACCTAACGTGCTTTTGGGAGAATAGATGAGTAAAAAAAGGGGGTAAATCCTGTTGTCCACTCAGAGGAATGATACAAATAACACTGAGTTGCTGACATGTTAAACTCTTTTAGCTGATTTGTAGCTTTTCTCCGTCGTTTGACTTCAGTCTGTTCCCCGTTTATTTTTTTTAACTGTGCTCATGATGCGTTTCGTTATAGTCCATAATCTTCAGCTGCTGTTGCCGGGGGCGCCCAGTTTGTCCTCGTCCCACCGGCTTCCTCCGAGGGCTCTCCTGGATGAAAGCTCGTGGTTTGGGCTCCGGCGGGGGCTCTTTCGTGGGCACAGTGACACAGGTTGTAGATACGCTGAATGACGGAGGAACGGGTGACGCTTTCGGGGCGGTTTGTCCGGGGCACGGCGGCTCCACGCACAGCTCAGTCTTCAAACCGTGAGCCAGACCGGAAAGCCTCGGCGGGGGCTGCTCATCGTCGTCGCACTGGCTCTCGCTTTTGTTGCGGAAAAGCTCGCGAGCCCTCATGCCCAGGAAGCTTTTGGTGCTGGGGTAGGAGCCCACGGTCAGGGGGGCATCTCCGTGAGGGCAGGGCAGCAACAGGGGCTCCACCAGAAGGGGAGGGGCCAGGTCCTGGTTGCCGTTCATGGAGCTGGACAACCTCTTGGAAGAATTGCTTGCCTTTGATAAAGTGCTGCCGTTGCCTCGGGGCGAGTCGTGCGGCTGTCGAGGGCTGGCCTCCTCGATCCTGTAGGTTTGACTTGGTCCATGAGGCACAATGACACTGAAATATACACAAGAAAGAGACTTTTTAGAGCTGTATAGATTGAAACAGTGACTGGTAAGCTCAATTTATGACAGTAGAGGTTGATGTTTGATCACACATTAAGTTTTTCTGTACAGTTGTACGTAGGCATGATAATATACACATGTGGACAAAAATGTTGGTACCCTTCGGTCAATGAAAGAAAAACTCACAATGGTCACAGAAAAAACTTTTTTCTGACAAAAGTAATAATAAATAAAAATTCTATAAATGTTAACCAATGAAAGTCAGACATTGCTTTTCAACCATGCTTCAACGGAATTATTTAAAAAAATAAACTCATGGAACAGGCCTGGACAAAATTGTTGGTACCCCTAACTTAATA
Organism: Perccottus glenii; assembly: GCA_024416835.2. Lineage (NCBI taxonomy): Eukaryota > Metazoa > Chordata > Actinopteri > Gobiiformes > Odontobutidae > Perccottus > Perccottus glenii. Next base: position 43,566,681 of record CM044547.2, read on the forward strand.
TTTTGTTGCACAACCTTGTGAGGCTATCACTGCAATCAGACGATTCCTGTAACTGTCAATGAGACTTCTGCACCTCTCAGCAGGTATTTTGGCCCACTGCTCATGAGCAAACTGCTCCAGTTGTTTCCGGTTTGAAGGGTGTCTTTTCCAGACGGCATGTTTCAGCTCCTTCCAAAGATGCTCAATAGGATTGAGGTCAGGGCTCATAGAAGGCCACTTTAGAATAGTCCAATGTTTTCCTCTTAACCATTCTTGGGTGTTTTTAGCTGTGTTTTGGGTCATTGTCCTGTTGCAAGACCCATGACCTGCGACTGAGACCAAGCTGTCTGACACTGGCCAGCACATTTCTCTCTAGAATCCCTTGATAGTCTTCAGATTTCATTGTACCCTGCACAGATTCAAGACACCCTGTGCCAGATGCAGCAAAGCAGCCCCAGAACATAACAGAGCCTCCTCCATGTTTGACAGTAGGGACAGTGTTCTTTTCTTGATATGCTTCATTTTTCCGTCTGTGAACATAGAGCTGATGTGCCTTGGCAAAAAGTTCCATTTTTGTCTCATCTGTCCATAGGACATTTTCCCAGAAGCTTTGTGGCTTGTCAACATGTAGTTTGGCCTATTCCAGTCTAGCTTTTTTATGATTTGTTTTCAACAATGGTGTCCTCCTTGGTCGTCTCCCATGTAGTCCACTTTGGCTCAAACAACGACGGATGGTGCGATCTGACACTGATGTTCCTTGAGCATGGAGTTCACCTTGGATCTCTTTAGAAGTCTTTCTGGGCTCTTTTGTTACCATTCGGATTATTCGTCTCTTTGATTTGTCATCAATTTTCCTCCTGCGCCACGTCCAGGAGGTTGGCTACAGTCCCATGGATCTTAAATTTCTGAATAATAGCAACTGTAGTCACAGGAACATCTAGCTGCTTGGAGATGGTCTTATAGCCTTTACCTTTATCATGCTTGTCTATAATTTTCTTTCTATTCTCCTGCGACAACTCTTTCCTTCTCTTCCTCTGGTCCATGTTGAGTGTGGTACACACCATGTCACCAGACAACACAGTGACTACCTGAAGCCCTATAAATAGGCCCACTGACTGATTACAAGATTGAACACACCTGTGATGCTAATTAGTGCACACACCTTGAATTAACATGTCCATTTGGTCACATTATTTACAGTCTTTTCTAGGGGTACCATCAATTCTGCCTTGGCCTGTTCCATCAGTTTATGTTTTAAAATAATTCTGTTGAAGCATGGTTGAAAAGCAATGTCTGACTTTCATTAGTTAACATTCATAGAATTTTTATTTATTATTACTTTTGTCAGAATAAAGTTTTTTCTGTGACCATTGTGAGTTTTTCTTTCATTGACCGAAGGGTACCAACAATTTTGTCCACGTGTGTAAGCTATGTCACAGTTTCAGGACATCAATATATTAAAACCACTGATGCAATGGTATTCTCAGGGGCGCAACTACCCTGTGCTAGAGGGGTATGCAGCATCAATTATGGCCAATATCCCCTTTTACTCATCTCAATCAGGATTATTGCTCCACGTATCTCCATAAACCTCACCTGGAGTCAGCAGGAGTGTGTTTGGCAGCGCTGCCCTCTGGTGGTGCTTTGGAGGAGGTGCGGAGGGGAGCGTCCATCTCCACTCGGCTGTAGAGCTGCAGGAGCTCGGTCTGAAGCAGCTGAGAGATCTTCCTCTGAGTCTGGTATCTGCTGTCGGACGCCTGCAGCTCCGACCTGTGGCAGGACACAAACACGGACAAAGAAATGAAGGCTCAGAACAGGGACGACTTGGATTAGTGCGCCAGGTTCATCATTTTCCAGGTATTAGTGTCATATTGATCTGTGTTTGCAAATTAGGGCTGGGCGATATGGCTAAAAAAAGGTTTTTAATTTAACAGCACCATTAGGCACAACACAGAATTTTTTTTTTCTGCTAAATTCAATTTAGCAATAATTAAAAACTCAAATTAAGTGAATTAATTTGAGTTTCTAAAGCCAACCCTAATGCAAATACAACCGAAAAAAAAAAAAAGAAAAAAAAAGATATATATACCTTCCCCCTTCACCCAGCACTAATTGTGACTTTCTTTCAATAAAACCTTTTTGCTAATGAGACATTATTCTGACCTTGCTTGACATTTAACGTCTTCGAGGAATTTCTTCTGCTCGGCGATGAGGTGTTCCTTCTTGGTCAGGAGAGTCTCCAGCTCAGCCACCCTCTGCTGCGACGCCTCCAGCTTCTGGCCCTGCAGCAGCAGACTCTGCCGGAGCGTCTCCACCTCTTTGCCGTACGACGCCTGCAGCATCTGGGCCTCCTGCAGCGCCGTAATTAGGAAGATACAGACAAAAGTTTAACATGTGGTCAGGCTTTTTTCCAGTACTTATTTTCTGATCATTTCATTTTACAAAAACTCAAACATAGTAAATACCATAAAGATATATTAGCGCGATTAAATGCCACATTTGTTAGTTGAGTTTGTTATCATCTGCCTGTGTGTCCTGTGTGTGTGTGTCCTGTGTGTGTGTGTCCTGTGTGTGTGTGTCCTGTGTGTGTGTGTGTCCTGTGTGTCCTGTGTGTGTGTCCTGTGTGTGTGTCTGTCTGTGTGTGTGTGTCCTGTGTGTGTGTGTGTGTGTGTGTGTGTGTGTGTGTGTCTGTGTGTGTGTCTGTGTGTGTGTGTCCCGTGTGTGTGTGTGTCCTGTGTCTGTGTGTGTGTCTGTGTGTGTTGTGTGTGTGTGTGTGTGTGTGTGTCTGTGTGTGTGTCTGTGTGTGTGTGTCCGTGTGTGTGTGTGTGTGTGTGTGTGTGTCTGTGTCTGTGTGTGTGTCTGTGTGTGTGAGTGTGTGTGTGTCTGTGTCTGTGTCTGTGTGTGTGTCTGTGTGTGTGTGTGTGTGTGTGTGTCTGTGTGTGTCTGTGTGTGTCCTGTGTGTGTGTGTGTGTGTGTGTGTGTGTGTGTGTGTGTGTGTGTGTGTGTGTGTGTGTCCTGTGTGTGTGTGTGTGTGTGTGTGTGTGTGTGTGTGTGTGTGTGTGTGTGTGTGTGTGTGTGTGTGTGTGTGTGTGTGTGTGTCTGTGTGTCCTGTGTCTGTGTGTCCTGTGTGTGTGTGTGTGTGTGTGTGTGTCTGTGTGTGTGTGTGTGTGTGTGTGTGTGTCTGTGTGTGTGTGTCCTGTGTGTGTGTGTCTGTGTGTGTGTGTGTGTGTGTGTGTGTGTCTGTGTGTGTGTGTGTGTGTGTGTGTGTGTGTGTGTGTGTGTGTGTGTGTGTGTGTGTGTGATTTTTGACTTTCAAATGCAAAGATCCTCTGCCACCTCCCTTTATGCAATGGGTTCATGATCTGTTTTTCTTTTTAAAACTTGAAAAGTTTATTTTTAAAACTTCCCGAGGAACCACAAATACACAAATGTTATAGACAATGGAACCCATAACTGTCTGCCCTAAATAAAAGTGTCCTGCTTTGTCCAATGTCTCCCTGCTGACACATTAATGTACCACTAATATGAATTACCTTGGAGCATGTCATTTATTTATTTTTTATTAGTTTTGTTTGCTTTGTTTTTCTTGTTTTGTCCTTATACACTTATTTGCTTATTGTTACTTAATTTCTATTAACTTGTCTATTCCTGTCTCAATTATTATCATTTCCCTTGTCCACCTGTATGACTAAAATAAAAGAGACACTTAAAAAAAGGAGAAAAGAAGCTAACATCAAACATGACTCCATAGCGTTAAATGCTAATATATAAATATCAACGTAACACACCAACTTTACGAATTAAAAACACATTAGAACACAACAAATTAATAATGCGCTGTTTACTCTGCCGCTGTTCTGTCTGAAAGCACTTGAACACATCATAAGCTACGGTAAACTAGCTTGTTCTTCAATAACCGACAAACGGGAGCCTGTGGAAGCGTGACCCTCTATGTGCGTGTCTTTGTTGTCTCTAAACACTGTTCACCTTGTCACCTTCACCTTGTCCTCGTCTGGTGTCTGTCTGACTCTGGAGCATGCTCAGTGCAGTGTTAGTCAAACTTGTAAAGCACTGTATGACAGAAGGACCCTGAATAGAGCACTGTTGTATAGACATTTGTTCATGTTACTGCCACCTGTGGTCTAATTTGGAACAAGACCGTTTTAAAGATCCATAAAATCCAATAGAAGTTGTTTTAGTTCCAGGAAGGAAAAATGAAGCACTAATGGAAGAGAAGCACACTTTGTAGGGGGTTGGCACATATTCTTAAGTTTAAGGACATTTAAGAACTAAATTGATTCTGTGTCAAAATCTTCAGCTTGAACCCACTACCAGGTCCGGACTGGGACTTATTATAGGCCCAGGAATTGTACATCTCAGACCAGCGCTTATTGAATCCTTCACTGAAGATATTTAAATCAGTTTTAACCTTTATTTATCCAGGTAAACTGTTTGAGAACTAATTCTCATTTACAAACATGACCTGGCCCCATGTGTGTTTGGGGGGGGGGACTATTGTACATGTTTTTTGGTAGGTAGGAAACCGAGTACCGGAGGAAACCTACGCAGACACAGGGAGAACATGCAAACTCCACACAGAAAGGCCCTGCCTTGGATGGGGTTGAACCCAGGACCTTCTTGCTGTGAGGCAGGAGAGCTAACCACTCTGCCACTGTGCCGCCGTTTCATGCATAAAATAACAAAAGGTAAGATACTTATTAAAAAATTATATATTATTATGTTATAAATTACAATCATTTACGTTAAATGTATAGAGCGTAATAAAGCACTATATGTAATGTATTAAAATAGAGATGTAGATGTAATAGAAATTATTGTCAAAACAGACGTAATTCGTTGTGTTCTGGGCTTTTAGATGAGATTATAATATTTGAGCTGGACATTGTGACTGAAGGCTTTAAAACAGAAAGGTCAAGGTCAAAAACTGTTTATAAAACCCACCCTTTACTCTTTTTATCCCTATGATATGGGACCCCATTGTATTGGGGCTTTTGCCCTGAAACCCCTCACATTGATCCGCCTCTGTGTTGAAAGAAACCCCTCAACAGCTGCAGCTTTAGCCTCTTTACAGGCTGAAATAGTGTATCAGTCTGAAGCAGGTTTACTCATCACTGGAACCAGGGCCACTGACAGAATTGATGGGGCCCTGGACAAACCCTATGGCCAGAGGACCCTATATAATTTTTTTACATACTACAAAAGCATAAGAGGGTTTAGTTTTGTAACACAAATCTTTTAATTTATAAATCTTTTTATTATAAATTTACTAACAGAGCAAAAATCTTTATTCCATTAAGTCTGAACCTTATCCATTTGTGGTTCTGGTTTGATCGATTGTCTTTTTAAAAGATTCTTTTTTAATAGTGTAAAGCATTTTGAACTGACCAACATATTAATTATAAATGCCTTTAGTGCATTTGTACACTGGATACCTTCAAAATGATGGCCCTTATTAGGCTCAATAAAGTTTCCACGTTGTAAATCAGACTTGACTAACAATACTAAACCTACTGCGATCGTGTTAGAGTGAAGATGAAGACATTGGGTTGGACAGGTTGACGTCCAACAAACCCAATAAGCGTCCCTTTTTTCACCTCAGTACGTCGCCCATGTAGCCCGCTACATCTGTCTTTCACCGAGCTCGTACCTTTGTGTTGTCGGGGCCTGCGTGGTGCAGCTCCTGCGTGGCCAGCTTATGTGCCTCCCCCAGGAGAAGCAGCTGCTTGTTCAGGAAGCTCATCTGCTGCTGGGTGCTCTCGCTGTTGCTCAGCTGAAGGACACACAAGACAAACAATGACGACAGAGGGCAGAGCGGCAATTAAGCTACAAATCAAAGCTGTCTGGAAACATTTGGGAGAACATCCACAGCGCTGAAGAGACGGCAGGTTTAGTCATTAATGATCAAAAGCAAACAGCTGGAAATGAACAAAGGATGTTTGTAGGAATACAAGTCACCTAGAGAAGAACTTTAAGCAGAACTTCACTTAAGTAGAAATGCAATAAAGCAAATAAAAATGTGAAAAACTGTCAAATCTAAGCTTTATAAACAAAAAGATAGGAAAGAATGTTTCTAGTCTCATACCATTTTGTAAATTTACACTACGGGACTCTTCATACTCTTTTGGTTCGCTGTGAACTGTGCAGAAAAAAAACTTTTATGCTGCAGCTATGGCATCTGTGAACGTCAGCCCTGGGCCGTGCTTTTTAAACCTTGTGCCACACTCCTGCTCCAACTCTGGTGTAGCCATTTGTGAAATTTTAGGGAAGAATTTTCAGACTTTGGCAATAAACACTTGAATGTGATGTGTTTTTTATGATTCAGTGGAACTGTTGGTGTTTCTAAATGCAGTTGTATACATCAGGTGAGAATCATTTGCAAGACTGCATGATATCAAGAAAAGATGCAATAAAGTTGATGAATATGGCTGAATATTTAAACATGAGCAGACTACAGAATGTTTTCTCAAGCATTATAATGTCTGTGAAGCTTCTCAGTCATCCAGGACATCTTGAAAAAAAGGTTAAAGTAACAGCATCAGTAGCATTAAAATACCTAAAGAAATGCAGGGCTCACTTCCACAGGTCACACTGACACCCACAGGTTTATTAAAGACTGTAATATTATGGCAGTTCAAGGCATCCTTGTGATACAGATATTAATCATGATACATTATATTCAGTCAGTGGCACATGATGTGTGTTTCTTTATAGTACTTTAGCAAAAAACAAACATTCAGTTCTGCTTTGTTTGATTAGGACTCTAGTGTTAAACAATAAAAAAAATCCTTTCCATTACGCTGATTTAAACATGTTCTTCTAACTTTCATTGTATCATCTAAAAGGACAAAACAAAACTAATAGTGTTTAAAGATTAAGAACTTAAAGATAAAGTTAAAGTTTATTGTTCTAAAGTTAGTTTTTAATCTAGTAGCACAGTTTTTGGATAGATTTTGTGTAGCTCCTTGTTTGCCAGGACTTCAGTTCAGTCTGGGTCAGTAAAGGCAACAGAGGCCGGACAAGCCCCAGGAAGCACAAAAATACCAAGACCCCCTGTCCTGCTGACCCAAAAATAGAGACCGAGCCCCTGGAGTTTACACCGAGTCTCACCAAACTAATGACCAGACAGACATTCAGTGAAAGACAGTGACTATTTGAAAAAACTAAAGTGGAGATTATTTATATAACAGGAAATTGTTCAACAGCTTTGAGAAAAGTACACCACAAACAAAATGTCAACAGCCCAAGCAGTGACCTTGTTTACCTTGATGGTCATTTGGTTGAGAAGGTGTCCCGTGTGGCAGACTTTATTATTGGCTCTTTGAAGTTCTGCCTCCAGCTCGTTCATCCTCTTCTGACACTCCTGCAGTTTACTCTGGACACAAACAAAGGCATTATGTGTCTTAATTCATTCAATCCAGCAAGTTACGTTTGAGTTTATGAACATTTCTAATAAAATAGTTTTTTGTTCTTTCCAAAATTCAGGGAATATTTTATTCTCATTTAATGATTACCAAACACAGATAAGTTAAAATCAATACGTTCAACAAAGCAGGCCCAGCGTTCTCACTGTGAGCTCATAAATCATCTAAAAGCTGTGGGCTCCATCACACGAGGAGCGGCAAACAGAAAGTGCCTCAGTGAATCTGGAATCCATACGAGACCAAAACACAGACATAGTTCATCAGTGCTGCTTATCTCAGACAGACAGAGCTAAAACTAAAAATATATTCTCAAAACCTGACGCAAAAAAACACTGTAGTTTGTCATTGTTGTTCCATTTGCTGTGTGTAGCCAAGGGGGTTCGAGAGAAACTGCACAGACGGACTTACTTCAAATATTGACGATAATAACAAAAAAACAGTAACAAGGGCTTAAAGTGCTTAAAAAACTGGTAAACTGAGACTGAGACATGACTCTCTTCAATGATTAAGCTTTGCACCATTTATTTAAAAGTACGGTCAAATAAAGTGTTTTCTTTTAAACAATAACAAGTTCTTAAAGTGCTTAAATAACAAGTGCTCAAAGTGCTAAAGAACTGAACTGCTAAACTAAAGATTTAAATTGAAATCAAGGCCATTATCACTAATTTTTTTTCTTTTTTTCTGGGTTTTAAGCAAAGTCCTGCAAACTCTTTCTTTTTAAGACATTTGGACGTCGTGGTTAGTTTAAATGCACGGGCAGCGGCTCTATGACCGGGATCTAAATCATGACGAGCAAGCACTTTCTTACCGCTGCTGGCATACAGTAGCTTCCTCGAACAAATCGTGCAGAAACAAGCCCCGGGCTCTCTCAGTTTCTTGCACCAACTGCCAAAAGGCTCGCCATCTCTACTTTCTTCAATCCACGCCCAGCGCCATTTATTTTTGAGTCCTTTATCTACTGCTAGGACATTATCCCCAGGCTTCATAAACTTGCGCTTTTTTTCTCCGACAACGCTAACGTGACATTGTGTTACAAGGACCCGCCCTTCTATGCTTCTGATAGGCTTGTAACGTTAGTTAAATCTGCGTTCCTCTCATAAGATTGGTAGGTGAAATAAATTGGCTCGAAAATATTAAACCGCATGTGCAGGCTCTCAAATATTATTTGTATTCAGTGCCGGAATACTTTAAGCCCTGCAATAGTCTCTCAGCACTTGTACGTTAGCAGTTGTTCTCAAACAACACACCTTCTCGTCTACATTCAAAGGTTTGCAGAAATCAACAGAATATTTGAATTTAGTAAAAATGTTGTGTAAAAGTTACCTAAATCTGCACCGGACTAATTTAAACTTAGTACTTTCCTTAAACAATGACATAACTGATCCATAGTCAGTGTTTTCTATCACTTTAATACTAATACTAATAATAATAATGGATTGGATTTATAACACGCTTTTCAAGACACTCAAAGTGCTTTACAGAGTCCATTATTCATTCACTCCATAGTCACACACTGGTGGTAGTAAACTGGGGCAGACTGACAGAGACGTGGCAGCCATTTTACACCATTGGCCTCTCCAAATCTCACAAACACATTCACACACCAGAGCAGTGGCACTGGAGGCATTAGAGGAGAAGTGTCCAAGGACATAACGACAAAAGGAACCGCCAATCTTCCAGTTATAGGACGACCGCCCTAACACCTGAGCCACTGCGCCCCAGTGTAATCTGTGTAATAGTGTTTCAGGTGAGTGTTTTCTGTATCATCAGAGCCATGTCTGTTGGTTTGTAAAAGTGTTTATAGTGACGGACATTGATAATCAGTCCGAGCTAGTGTTGTAGTGGGTGACAAAAAACACTTTTAACAAAACTAAAAAGTATGTAATGGACAAACTAAAAGCTCAAAAACAAACATGACTGTACCTGGAGCTCCTGGTTCTTGGTGTAGTAGTCGTCCCGGCCCTGCTGCAGTTGCCTGATCTGACTGTGGAGCTGGGTCACCACTTTCTCTCGGTCGTCCCACAGCTGTCTGGATCTCTGCTGCTCCACCTGAAGGCTGTCCCTCAGAGACGTGATGTCCACGCTCTGCAGGTTCAGCTGGTCCTTCTGCACGAGCACACACAGGCAAAACAGAACATGCCATTAAATATACTCTATCCTTATTTGGCCCATTTCAGACCTTGTATTAAGATGTATGTTTTCCTATTATCCACCCTTTTATCAAATTAGAAAATAAATCTCCTCTTTACTGTATTTACAGGGTTCTAAAATGGTGCGCAGATAAAGACTAGCAGCAGGTGAGCTATATGACTCCATATTTTACCATTTATAAATAAAAGAACGATAAAATATACAACATAATACAATCTGAGGTTGTATTTTTTATTAAAGTTTTACTCTAACACTTATAATTGACAAGTTCTGAGGGAAAAAAAACAAGCTTCTATAGACCCTGCTTCTGAAGTGGCTGTTTAATGCTGCCACTGTGTCTTTAATTATACAACACAGAAGATTTTCCCATTAAAAGGAATAATTTTTTTTCAAATCATTTCCAGGTTCTGCAAGGCTTACAAACACAACACACTTTTGTTTCTCTATTTCCACAGAACTCTCCAACATTTTCCAAATATTTGATATAAATTAATTACTAAAGCTGACTTCTGTATCAATACCCAGTGTGTCTGCTCTGTTTACATTTCCTTTGCTGGAGACAGACTAATCTGTTCAGCTCCAAACAAATGCCACCAGTTCATTTGTGTCCGATACGTCCGGCAGAGGAGACACAGATATCTCGACAGCTGCTTTAGGAAAAGCTACTCGTGCCTCAGTGAACAGTGGACGGGCTTGTGATGAATTCAGATGAGTTTTCTCAAACGGCTCTTTGAAAACACATTCAAATCAGGGTACACAATCATCAATCTAAAAGCCAAATGCCCCAAAAAACAGGACCAGCAAGAAATTGACATTTAATTAGATTCAATAAAGACAAAAAGATTAATGGAGATGAAATAGGCTTTACTTTGGCTGCAAGAGGTTTTTTATCTGGACTTGAGCAAAGTTACAAAGCAAAGATAAGATAAGCCATACAAAGATGTAGGTCAGGTTTAAAACTTTTCTTGAATATTTCCTGGAGATGACCGAGAACCTCCACAGACAAGAAATGTTTCAAGCAAGATGATGGCCAAAGATTTATCTGCCAATCATCTGAATAAGAAGCTCAGAAGCAGCTGTAGAAGAAACCTGCCATGAACGCACTACAGTAAACAAAAAGAACTACATGTACACACACACGCACATATACAAACTGTTGTAATTCCTACATCATTCACCTGATTTGATGTAAATACCCACAAATTAAAGCTAAAAGTCTGCAGTTAAAGCACACCTTGTTTGTTTCATTTCAAATCCATTGTGTTGACGTCCCAATATTTATGGACCTGACTGTATAAATAATGAGTCTGGCCTAAAGTCTTACTCAGTTTGTCATGCTCTGCTCAGTCAGTGCTGTTTAAGCGAGTTTGACAGGGGAAAGTGGGACTTGTTACAAAGTTAATGTTTAACCATGAACAGCCTACTAGCTGATGTCAAACCAAAACATCCAAAAGCATTGGCCCTGCAGGAGCTTAAAAGGTCCAGAGTGGATAATGTGAGCCATTACCATAGCGTTGTTCTGCTCCTCTAGCGCCGTGGCGTTGATGATTCGACGCAGGAGGCGGCGGTTGCGGACGGCGTGCTGCTCTCTCTTGTAGCGCTCGTACAGCAGCTGGTTGTGAAGCAGGAGCAGCTGGCTTTGCAGCGTGTGCAGCTCGTCCAGAGGGGCGGAGCCTGAGGACATTACAGTGATAAGACTGTAGTTAACGGCCGTCTAACGAAGCGCAGCACTGACCACAATAATTACATTTAAACAATTGTACAAGCGATTAAATTCAAAGAACAAAATCTTACAAAGTCAGAGCAATCATTTGAAAAGTTAAAAAGACATGACTTATCAGTAAAGTGGGGCTAATTTGATTTGTCTTTAATTACAAGTTGCTACAAAAACAACTGTTGTTAGGCGCAGCTGCAAATAATCTGATTGCCGCTCTGGGTGAAAGGTAAAAAACAGGCAGACTTTGTGTTTCTGTGGGAACTATGTGTTTTCATCCGTCCGAGTGGTGTCTGAGTGCTTGTGACAAATGGCTAAGTCATGCTTAAGTAAAGTTTTGTCTGTGGTTGAGCAAAAGAAGACTTACCTCCAAAGTGCGTCCAGTCAGCTGACTTACTTGGCAAAGATAATCTGTGGAAGAAAAAACAAAAACATTTACCGGTCAGTCAGGGTTTATAGATTTAGGACACATTGTAACCTCAGAAAAGAAATATAGAAATCAGTCTTAGTTTGTCTCTGTGCCACAACAGAGATGAAATAAAACCCATTTTCCAAATGTTGTAGAAATCTATAACAACAAAACACAGACTCTGGAAGCTTGTATCCACCAATGTGATAAAAGAAAAAGGTGGCCAGTACTTTTTTCAAACGTAAGACCAATCTCTGATGTAGTGCCCTGTCAGATCCTTGTCTTCAGGAGTGGGTGATATGACACCTATACTGTATTGGGTTCTTTGCTGAAAGACGGACACCAGCAGTTTCCTTTTTTCCTCCCACTGTCTATTAGTTCGTCAATGTCATACTCTGAGTGACCGACTGATTTAACCCATCACAGTGAAGTGTGGAAGGGGCAGTGCGCAGAACGACTGAGCGACTGCTGGAGTGAACTCCTCTCGCTGCCCTACGTTCTGTTCATGCAGCGTTGAAACACTAAAACAAAAGAAATAATAACATGTTACAGAGAGCGTCACAGCTCAGTGTAATGATGATGATGTTGTGAAAATGTCAGCGTCTGTCTTTCAGCACAGAACTGCTCCAAACAGAAATCCAATGTGGAGCCACACAGCGAGCTTTACAAATTGGCAGATTGTCTTCACTTGCCGATCTGTCCATTTCTGAACACAATAATATTATATAATATATCTACACCCAATACTGATCTGTTTAAATAAGTTTAATCATTAATCAATCAGGCTTTATCATCACACACACTGAGATCTGCACAGTACGCATTCTTACCCGCCAAACCTTTCTACTGTTTGGTTATGTTGCTTATTTATGCATTACTCACTTTTTACTAGTCACCACAAAGGAGTCGTCAGCTCGTTTGTTTGTTAGCTTCATGTTAGCTTGGTCAGTAAAACCACCAGGACTAGTCATGGCATGTACAAACTAAATAATGTGGACATTATCATGACAGAATGTAAACGCACAGATCACACTTTGGCCAATCACAAACCAATTTGGTCTTGTTGGTCTTGAGACTTTCAGACATCAAGACATCATTAAGGAAATCTCTAAACTTGAGTTTGATGTATTGCAGTAGTTTAAATAAAGGTAAGCAGGAAAAGTCTCAAGGCTGCTGTTGGGGGTGAGACCAGGAGAGGAAGAATAAACTCAGGTACGGGGCACTTGTGCTAAATGCTTGGCGTTACGTGTGATTTGTGTGATTTGGTTTGTGTTCAGTCCATTCTCTTTTAGCCTTTTCCCACTGAGGAAAAGGGGTTATCAAAAATGAAAGCAGCTCACTTAACCTGCTTTATTCATACTGGCAAATAAAGTGTAGTTGTTTTTTGGAGTTAAAGTTGGAGCCACTAATCCTTTACATGTTTCCTGCTGCAGCTGTAATTACCAGTAACGATCTGTTAAAAACACATTGCTTGACTCCTGCCTGCCTCACCTCTTGAGGACTTTATCGTGTGCGTCGCTGCCCTGTTGCACCAGGCGGTCTAACACTTCGAGAGGAGACGCCGACATAATCCCCTCCTCCCCGTCCTCCAGTCCCTCCTCCTGCTGCAGGACCCTCTCCCCCGCCGCCTTGTGCACCGCCTCCAACGTCTTCTTCCCCACGAACAGCGAGGCGGCCCGCGGCAAAGCCAGGTCAAAGAAGCAATCGTAGGGAACCGTCTTACTGCAGGGGCTGGGCGAGAACAGCCCAAATTTGGCCATGTCGTCATCGGGACCCGAGGGGCTGCGGTGGAGGTGGTGTTCTATGGGAGTGAAGCCGGACTGAAAAGCCCAGGATTGTTCTAGGTTGGAAGGCCTGTTTTCTGGAGCAGCGATGACCCCACTGCTCGTGCCGACTGCGTATTCCACTTTGTCCGGAGAGGACACATCGTGGTGCGGGTCCCGGTCGGAGGCTACAGTCTGGGCGGTCGACTGGATTTTGTCTGAGGACTGGCAGCCGGTCAGAGTCTCAGTGGTGCGATAGAACGGCGAGTCAAAATCCCTACGCCCCGGCAGCTCCTGTTTGTCCTCTGTTATTTTGCGTAGCTCCTCTGTGATGGCAGCTATGGTCAAATTAAACAAAAACATGAAAATATCAGACTTGGATTTAACAACAGCATTAATGGCAAAAGCTGGTTGGTCACAAATAAATTTAAAAATTTAAATATACTTTAAATTGACAGTGTAAGAATATGAAATCTGGGTCAGCTCATCAGAAGAGATCTAACAACTAAACCAAATAAAAATGCATTATTAAATGCAAATGCTTTTAAAAGTGTTCTCTACTTCTTATAGATCATTTATGTTACTTTAAATGTAAATAATAAAATAAAATAAACAGTACATGAGCTGCATAAATATGATGGAAATTTTTTTAAGTTCTGTAAAATTTATATTTTATTTTTTTGTTTGTGGTTAATTTTATCCCGATCTCTAAGGAGCTGTTTACACGTATCAGGAAAATGCCATACAATATAGTACATATCCAAGAACAGTTGGGGCTTTTCTTTTCTTGTTGCTTGACCAAGTCTATGATGTTATTGTTTTCAGACGGAAGACGGCTTCACAGTTTACACGAGAGGCAGTCGCAACAAAAGAAAAACAGCGCCACAGCTGGATTTAAAAGTTTGCGTTTTCGTGGAGTGAGAATGTAGTCCTTGTGTAAACAAGAGGCCTACCTGCAACAGAATCATTGTGTTTTTGGAGTCGCTGTGTAAACGGACTCGTAGTTGATCTTGTCTAAAGCCCCTTCAGACCTTACATTTTAATTTATGATCATCATTTATGATGTTAAGCATCTGTGACGTTGTGATTTAGACCTAAACCTCAATGTATAGTAGCAGCACAGCACTGTATACAGCACTGTATTTAAGCTCTTAATTATGTTGTTTTTTTTAGCAGGAGTGTGTCAGTAAAGCAGTGCCATTTAATCACTTTTAAAGTTGATTAAAAAGTGGATGTGATAAGAATAAATCAACAGAAGGCGAAGCACAGACATTATGTTTCCACACATTATGGTTCAGACTGTTTTTCAAAGTGCCCACAAGCAGCGCACAACTTCTTGTTTCTTTTCTTTTACATTGCTGCATTTAAACAGTGTCTGTTGCAGAGTTAAAACGCGCTGCACAGCTGCAGCTCCTTTGTCTTCACGACTCTCACCGACACCGTCACTCACAGGAGAGCAGCTCATGAGAAGCAGTGTGGTCAGAGTGTGGAAATAGAGAGGTTAGAGTGAAGTGGAAGATTGTGAAACGCGGTTTATTTAGTGGTTTTATTGGCGTTTCAAAACTTCCTTTTCTGTTTCCAATGTGACACTGCTGTTTTCAGTAAAGTTAATTAGCAGAGTATTAGGACAAAGACTGCTGCAGTAAACTTACTTTTACTGCTCTTAAAACAACATTAAAGCTACAGAGCGTATAGTTTTCAAAATATAAATCACTGGATAATAATTTTAAAATTATAGTAAATCATGCAATTTGAAAAAAAATGTTTGTACGTTGAATCAGATGTCAGCACATTAATTCAAATATGATAGACCACATGCTGAAGGTACTGAGCGTTATTTATTTTTTGTCTCCATTACCTATAAAACCCTAACACATCATTAGGTCTCCTTTATGGGAACATTTTTTTCTTCATCAAAAACAATAACGGGCAAAGATAATTCGATATGTTGAGATTTGTGTGCCGACATTGTACCAAACCAAAACTTCAAAAAAAAAAAAAAACTGAAATGTGACACCCGTAGTTTTAACAAATCCAGTTCTAGTTGCTCACATAAAGTGGAAAATTTAAACTTGACTCCAGAGGACAAAGGTAAATACAACAGCACCACATCCACAAAACTAGAAAACTTAAATCACCCTCTTCTTTCTCCTTCTCTGGTTTCAGCTGAAGCTCCATTTCCTGTTTCTTAATAAACACCGACAGCTCAGTGAGAGTCATGGAGATGATCTCTACAGCTTCTGCATCTGAAAAACAAATATCATATCATTCATTTAAATCACAGAGGAAACCCTTTATCCGCTCGAAATATATGTGTTGTTCTGGGAGTTTCCAAAATGACACAACTATAACTCAATAACTCACCTGTGTTTGTGGAGACCTCTGCACTCTTCTCTAAATCCTTCACTTGTTCTTGTCTCACCAGGGCAGGTTTACCTTCTCCTTGTTTTCGATCCTGAAAGAATAAGAATGAATCTGTTTGATCATAAAAGCAACAAAAAGGAAAAATTGCCTCAGGTCAGGCTCAAGAATTAAAAATGCTTTTGTAAAAAGGTAAACTCTTGGAGTAAACCTGAGGTTGTCCATGTAGCAGTACTTTGTGATTTTTAAGCCTCTTGTATTTGTGTTTGCACTTAATTGGATATTTCCCCTTTTTTTTTCTAATGTACTAATTCAATTTTTTAGAATTTTATTTTTCCATAACTTTGTCTGTGTTTATTTAAATGGTATAAAATTTATTTCAAGTCTTAGAGGTGAATTAGTTTTTCATAATATCATTTTTCTTTCAAGTATTAGAAATGGCTTCAAAAAGGTTTTTTTTCAATACAGTACCATTTCCGTTTAATTTTTTTCCATTTCCTGGGGTTGAAATCCCTTCTTGTTTCCAAGGCAACCATTTAAAAACTTTTTTTGTGTACAAGGAACTACCAGTATGGCTATAAAAACTTTTGATTAAGTGTCCAGTTTCTGTTGTGGAGGACTGAAGGCTTACCTTTCTGGGAGGACTGGACTGGACCGTGTTGGCCGGTAAGGAGATTATGGGGAAGTCATCTGACAGAGTGGGAGGAGGGGAGGAGGTTGCCGGAGTGCTGGAGGCCGGCGTGCCTTTCCCTCCTGGAAGAAAAGATCATATTATCATCACTAAATATATATATATAGTAAAAGAAAAATGTAGCTACAGCTTTCTTTCATACTCTGCAGACCAGACTTGTGTACTAAAAGGGTAAATTATAAGTTAAACGTTAGATTTTCTGGTCATTGCCCATAAGTTTAACGTGACCCTGGAAAAGACCTGCAGGTAGAGAAATATAAATTATCCATTATTCTTTTGTCAGATCATTGCAAGAGTTTTAAACTACTGTAAATACATTACTCTGACTCTGAGACTAACACCTGGATAATACGGTCCATTGTTGGATTACTGCTGTTTACAGCTTACTCGATTAAGTAACACACAAAAAACATGTTTAGAGCCATACTCATTTTGGGTCACGTTGTCATTGGCTCCTGTTTATCAGTTATTTAGCTCTGCCATGTTGTAAAACGTTTAGAAGAATAAACTAGTTAACCATAGCTTTTGGTGTGTTCAAGGGCGGTCGGACGCCATGGTTGTTGAGTAAGGAATGTGCTGTTCTTTGTGTTCGTGTGTTTTTAACTGCAGACATTTATAAATGACTCAATGATTACTCATCAAAAAAGTATTTTAAGCTACAAACGAGCCAAGTTTAACATTAGCTTCTCTTTTTTTTATGGCTGAATGCAAAAATATAAAGAGCACGTGAAAGAAGCATTAGCTGGAGCGGAGCACTTTGGACACAGTGCTTCAGTTCTATTGCTGTGCATTTAAACGCAACATACGGACTGATACTTACTTATTATTTAGACTCATATGTTTACTATTTTTAATTCACAAGTTCTTTTTAGCCTGGCCAGCCATCCTAATTCTTTCTCTGTTCTGTACAAAGAATTAGTCTGGTGCCTCTTGATCCGAGTTTGAGTTCCAGGGGGAGGGAAAATGGACAGACTAGTTTCACTTCTTTGTTAATCTAAAACGGGACAGGCTTTATGCAGTGATTAAAAATTATAATTGGTCAATGTTGTTGGGCTCTAGTGGAAGACAGGCTCAATGGTGAGGTTCTTGACTTGCTTTACTTCCCTTCAGTGGCAATGGCTTTTATCAATTTACATCATCTTTCATGTGTCAGTTTCTTATTTAAATGGATTTTAAGGTAGGTTTTGTAATTCACATATACATCCAGTTTTAACAAATCATTTTGTAAGTTCCACCACATGTGAATGTTTGTTGCCTACTGACTACTACTATTAAGCTACCAAATAAACCCAAACTTGGCTACTTGACAGAGTTTACTGCTGATAGTTCCAGAAGTTTCCTTTGTCTATATGTAACAAGACCAAAACATTAGTAACAGAAATGTAGTGCATGGGAACCCTGTTTAAAAAGACCTGATGTGCAGTGTAAGCGGCCGGGGAGGTGAGACGAACTGTGGGACAGCTCCAGATTGGGCGACATGCCTCTAGACGAGGGGGGCGTGGCCATGCCGCACATGGAGGAGGGGCTCCACAGAGAGTCCTTCCCGCTGCAGGAAGAGTTCAGCTCACCCGAGTTCTGGAGAAAGAACAATGACAAGACATTTGAGACAGAAACTTAGGTATGAAGACCATGACAGTTGTACTTTTGTTATTCTTCATGAAAAGATATGAAGATCTCTAAAATGTCAAACATAATCACAAAAGATCTTTTTAAAAGACACAAAATGGACTATTTATTGCTTTAAAAACTAGAGTTGCTTTATGTATCTAGTGTCAGTACTTAAATTCCTGTACCACTTGATACTCTCCACAAGAGGAATTACTTTATCACATGACCAGTTCAAATCCAACTGATAAATATGAGACGATCACAAAACTATCAGTTGTTTCCCTACTTTGTATTTTCATTTCTGTTACATAACATCCTGGGATTATTCTGGTGTGGGGCATGGGGTTAGGAACAATAACAACGTAAATTTATCACACCACCATCTGTATGTTACAATGTTATCTATAAAAAAAGGAAATAAAATGTTAATGCCCTGGCAGCGGCAGCATTGGTTTTATATTTTATTGGATTACATTAATGTTTAAGCTGAGATTTATACAAAATATTTTAACTGCTGTTGTGTAAAGGGAGTATTACACCTTGTGTTTACAAACCGATTGTTACTGATGAAATAATGAGAGCCTGGGTCTCCAACAGTGACACAGGAAGTAGATATGTCAAATCAACACAAAACAGTTTAAAATGTTGACTTTTTGTTAATGTCTAGTTACAAAAATGCATTCATTTTATATTGCTTAAATTTATTATAACATGTATTTCGTTTTATTATTGTTTATTAGCTATGTCCCATTCAGTGCCTCAAAGTTGTTTTTCTCCTTTTATTAGATTGGCAACACCTGAATGGCAGCAGAACGGGGGGTAGACTATAGTTTGCTTAATAGAAGTTAGCCATATTTGCCCAGAGGCTGTGTTGACCCTAGAACAGTGACAGCAGTCTGAGAGAGGCTGTGATTTCTGAAAACGAGTGTCGGGCAGGGCCGGATCAAGAAATCATGGGGCTCATGGGTTAGTCTAGTCTTGGGACCCTACAAAAACAAACCAAATGACACATTAGAAATATGATACGTATTGTTTAACTCCTAGAGTAGGGTTTATTGAAGTACTAACATGATACTTGGTTTTAGTGACTCACTTGACTTAAATATCAGAGTCTTAGTCCTTTAAAGCATGACAATAACTATTGTACTGATGTTTTTCCTATCATCAGTTTTGTTATCACAAACTCCCCTACAATAATCACAAAAAATACCATGATAATATGATACCGTGACATTTTGATACTGTTACATCCTGAATTTCTGTAATCTGTCCTAAAACCCCAAGCTAAAAATCTAAAAGTCAAACGCATTTTGAGAAGTTTTTTTTTTTTTAGGAGTTTTTATGTCAAGTACATACCTAATAATTGCAAAAAAAAAAAAAAAGATATTTTTAACTTAGCCTTGAACTGAACTATCTGTTTTCCTGAATATTTGCACCTTCTGCTGTGTCTTCAGACAGACTTCAGAGGTTAGAAAACCTTCCAGACCCCACCCTCTCCCTCCATGTGGCTGACCCAATAACATACATCTCTAAGGCAACCGACCCCTGGGATGGCTCTCCGAGGCGTAGAGGGATAAGGACGGGCCAATAAGTCAGCCTCAAAGACACAGGAGCTTTATTTTGGAAAAAGCAATAAGCTGTGGACGAGTGACAGGTGATATATGAGAGGAAAACAACAGCAGTGAGCGGCAAACAGAAGCTTTAACGCCACTGCGCTCCGGTGTTACCCCCCATCATCATTTACCGTCAATTCAAGTGCCACGGAAACAAACATTTTGAGTGGCTTTGACCGCGTTATGGATGTCCTTACCTGGCGTCTGGAGGTTTGCGGGCTGCGGTAGGAGGAGAGTGTCCCTGAGAAGGGGGGCAAGGACAGGGGCGGGGGCTGCGGCTGCCGCGGCGTGGAGAACGGGGTCGAAGAGGAGCTCCCTGTTGTCAACAAGACAAACAGTCAGAATCAATCTTTAAACAGATGCACCAACAACCTGGCGGACCTCGCTGCTCTTTGGACGCCGCAGTTTGGTGTCCTTAAAAAAACAGCTTTAAATCAAAAACACAAGGACAATGTAAAAGTAACCCAACAAAAAACATGGTTAGTGGAAATGGATTTGAACTGATGGCATGAAATTTGGTGGCTTCTTTTCTTAAAATAGGTCAGTCAACAAAATGTATATGCCACAGAGCCCATTAGATTCCAGTAGATTTTTGGTAATGTGTCAAATAACTACCCCCAAAAGACAATTGAGCTTTGACCTTGTGCCATGCATCAGTAATAAGAGGCAACTACAAACAATAACAGATGCATTTTCTATGCCCTATGTGCTTTGTGAAACCAAAACCAAAAAGCACATGGCTAATTAGCATAAATGCTCCCCATTTATGCAAAACATACAACTAAAGAGCCTAACATCTTTTTTTACAGTTCTACCCTAGTCTAGCACCGTTTACGTCTTGCTCGTTTGCGCTGGTTCCCTACAGCTGTTTATGTGCATTATTCTGAAGCGTCCATTTGTTTGGACTATTGGGGTGGGGAAGTTATTGCTGAGCCTTTTTGAATGTCAAAGACAGAAAATATGAGATGATAATATTTTTGTATATTCACTTAATCAGTGAAAAATACATGGCTAGTGCTAACTCTAAGTGTTTCCTGACCGTAGCTGCTCTGGAGGTCTGTGTAGGGGCTGGAAGTGCAGTCCTGAGGCCGCAGGTGGACCTGGGGGTAAAAGTTCTCAGGCATGGTGGCGTAGCCCTCCTCACAGGACGCTTCCTTCGGGTCCAGAGACACTTTGGCACATTCGATAACAATATCATGGATTTCATATTTTTTCCACCTGTGAAAGGAAAGACCATTAGTAAACACAGTGTAGCTGCAAAAAAAAAAATAATAATAATAATAATAAAAAATATATGCATTTTAATGCTTAATTTAAACCTGATAAAATGTCTAAAACAAGAGTAGCAATTTTCTCTTTTTATTGCAGTGCTTTTTGTTTTGGGACAAAGGTTTTCAAGACAAAATGTGTTCAGCAAAGGTTTATAGAAACAAAAACAAAAATTTATCGCCAATGCAATATTATCATTAGCACAATATCCGAATCAGAAAGAATGGCTTTTATCGCAACATTATTGTCTTCTATATTTACATTTACATTTATTCATTTAGCTGACGCTTTTATCCAAAGCGACTTACATTACATTACCAGTGTTACAGTCACTGGAGGCAAGGTGGGTTAAGTGTCTTGCCCAAGGACACAACGACAGTATGAACTGTGGGGAGAGTGGGAATCGAACCGCCTACCTTCCGGTTGAAGGACAACCGCTCTACCCACTGAGCTACTGCCGCCCCCTATATGATGGACATTTACTGTTTGCCTCAATATCATCATCCAAACAGAGCATTAAATCAAATGTCTTACTTCCACATTTAGCCCTAGATTAGACTTGTTTAGTCTAGATTTAGACCTGGGTCAGTCTTTATTATTGATTTAGATTTTGTTTTGACCAGTAGAAGTTAGTCCAGAGCCTGGCACTTCTTTAGATTTTCCAATTCATATTTAATAAATTTTACATTTTTTACTTTATCAGAGCTTTGAAATGTCGCAGCTCACATTGCGTTATCGCAATATAAATAAGATTTATTGTGTGTTTTCTAATATTGTGCCGCCCTAATCTAAAACAAAGCCTAACCTAAATGACATCACCACAGACCTTTCTATGCAACTGGCACAAATTCATCTAGTATATGCTTTACTACGACTTATAGATATCTGATTTCTGTATTGTTTTGTGACTTTAGGAGAATTTAAATCTATTCTAAAGAAGCGTTAACTAAATGAGCTTGGTAAATGTAACTTTAGGTGACTTGTAAGATTTGTTAAACACTGCTGTCTTTCTTCTGACTCTTGAAACCCTCGCTGAACATGTTTACAAATTGCAAATGTATTGTTGTCCGCTGCCACAGTGAGAAAAGAGCACACAGGTGGAGACTTGTAGCTCTTTATGCTAGTTGCTACACAAAGCAGGACGAGACAGACTCAGCAGAGATGTCATACAGAGATCATACACACACTTAAATACACCTGTTTTTTGTTGTTTTAAAGACCACTGGCAGTCCAATAACATTATATAATATAGTAACTACTAATATTTACTATATTAATCATATTCAATTTAATTACAGGGGCTATAATTAACTATTGTGCATCCTCTTCAATCTTTGAAACTGTTTTAGCTCTTGCTTTGACGAGTGGAAGCTAGTCCAGAGCGTTATAGTCTTTATCATTCAAATATCGCAGGTAATATCGTTAGATAGTTATCGAACATTTTTTCAATATCAAAGATCTGGGAAGCAAAAAAGGAATGGCATGTGTGGGGGTATTAGTATGAAGAGTGTAATTGAAGCGAGACAGATGCTATACTGAACAACATGGACCATCCCCTGCATTGGGCTTTTGAACAGCAGAGATCAGTGAGAAGTGAACGACTGACATAAGACTGTACAATCGTTCAGTCTGTCTGTGGAAGATGAAGACTTTTGACAAAATCAACTCATTAGAAGAGACCTAAAAACTGAATTGAATCTTGTGACATAGGACTGTGAGGCAGGTGAGAAGCTCACCTGGTGGGGTCGAGTTCATGGTCCTTGGTTCCAGTCACTAGTTCTGGGTGAATACGGACGTGTTCTAGCATAGGCTGGAGAGAGGTAAAAAACATATATCAGAATCAATATCTGGTAAATGAAACCAATGATGAGTAGTTTTGTTTTTTTACCTTGACAACCTCCTCAAAGGTTTCCATGTTCTCTTTCATACTGTAGTGGGAGCGCAGGTAGGACACAAAGTTGCACGGATACATGCCATAAAGACGGTGAAAGAGTGAGTAAACGCTGGCGTGCAGATGGATTAGGTAAACCTCCGAAACGTGGCCTGAATATGAGTAGAATATGAAACGATTAAATTAGGCAGATAACTAAAAAAACCCACAGAATCTCGGTAAACATTTGCTTATGAATACAATCATACTCGTTTAAGGTCCATTTTTGTAGTTTTGGCAGGGTTACACTGGGCTGGTTTTGGAGCCACATTAACCTAACAAACTGTTTTAAAGAGACAAATGAGTGGCTATCTGTCCATCTGTTAAGCTTCATGAGGCCTAATGATCTGAAGCACATCAGAAAATCTGAAGAGGAGGGGCTAATGTTAATGTCCAGAGCTCAATCTAAATGGTGAGGTGGTGGGACCTTAAGAGGGCTGGGCTTAAGCAAAGGCCTAAACACCTGAGCTGGACATAGAAGTTAAGCAAGTTCTGCTCTAAGTTGGCTTCGATTTTGAAAAAATAACAATTGGCACAATAAAGGTTGCTGAAGATTGTATTAACCATATCAGACCTTTTCATAATTAAGAAGCATTAACCTTTTCACAAGACCAGGTTTACAGAGCTGCAATGGTATTCAAAGATATTTCAAGAAGTTTTCATTCTTCATTTTAGGCTGTATTTATTGCCTTTTAAATTACATTTGTAAAAAATAAAATAAAATTAAAGCCGCAAGCGGCGATAAAGGCCCTCGCCTCCCTTGAGACCGCGGGGACACATGCACTCGTAGGAGTGCATTTCGTGCTTTAAAGCGTAAACTTCACGGTAAAAGGATTCTGAGGAGTTTTCTAAGACTCTAGCCGTGGCTCTGGAGGGGCCTCCTCTAAAGGAAGGATCCTGGCAATTGGGAAATGGCATTTATTTCCCAAAGGTTGCCTCTTCACAGACTCATTACGACCACAGCCACAAATGTAACAAAAAACAAATTGATAACTTTTTTGGCACACGTGTCTAGATGAAACTCACCAAATTTGGAGGTGTTTAGATGAAAAGCCTTTAGACACAAGGGGTGCAATTTAGGTGGTCACGCATTCTACCCAACATAGTAGATTTCCTGTTGAGTTTACGGTATGGCTGTAATAAAATTTTCTGTTTGCCCTGAGGTGTCCTATGGATGTACCAAGTTTCATTTTTCTACGTTGGAAAAAAGTTACTTTCACTTTCCATAGGCCCAATGTATTTTGACTTTTCTAGGGGTCGCCACTGAGTCATTTTTGTATTTTTTTGGGGACTTCAAATACATAAATTTTTCTGGGCTTGAAATCTGGGACCAATAAAAATGACTTTTAGTTGTACGTTTCCTGGGTTAAATTGAGGATCATTTTGCAGAAAAAATATGATAAAAAAATATATACCGAATTATAATAAAAAAAAATATAACTCGAGCAAAAAAGTCTAGAAAAACGCTTGTCTCTTTTACATACATATGTTTAGCTCATTTTGCCCAAGTTTGGTGTCTGTGGAATGAAGCAGCTATTGTCTGTGTACTTTTAAAAAGAGGTGTATTTTAAGTCGGTTCACATTTTCAATTCAAAATGGCCGCCTTCCCGTGTGTGATAGGGTGTGGTCCCCATTGGCTTTTTTGTTCATAAGCCCATGTTGGATGTGTGTACCAAGTTTCATTTGCCTACAACAAACTAAAAATTTCACTTCCCATTGACTTTTTCACATTTTGGGGCGTTGCTATGGCAACACATTTACAGATAGGGGTGGTTGTCATTGGCTTTTATGCTCGTCATGACATAAGAGATGTGTGTACCAAATGTTATGTCTCTATGACAAACTAAATTCTTGGGTCCCATTATAAGTTTGTAGGGGCGCTGGAGAGCCATTTCTAAAGATAACCCTTTTATTTACATATCTTTGTGTTCAGGTCATGAATGTGCACAAACGCCTTTTTAGGTCCAACTCGATCCGAGAAGGCGTTTGAGGATAAGGCGTTTTATTTTCACAAAAATGGCCACCTCGTTACAGGCTTGCCACACCCATACCCGATAAGATATCAACAACAAAGTCACAACTTTGGTTGGCACACGTGTCTAGATGATACTCACCAAATTTGGGGCCATTTAGATTAAAACACAATGATTTGCATCTTTCTGCGCAAGTGCGAATTTAGTGGCTCGCCTTTCACCCCACATGGCGGACATCCTGTTAAGTTTAGGGTGTGGCTGTCATTGACTTTTCTGTTTGCCCTGAGGTGTCCTATGGATATACCAAGTTTCATTTTTCTACGTTGGAAAAAGTTACTTTCACTTTCCATAGGCCCAATGTATTTTGACTTTTCTAGGGGCCGCCACTGAGTCATTTTTCGTATTTTTTTTTGGGGACTTCAAATACATACATTTTTGCCGGGCTTGAAGTCTGGGACCAATAAAAATGACTTTTAGTTGTTCGTTTACTGGGTTAAATTGAGGATCATTTTGCAGAAAAATTATAATAAAAAATATATACGAATTATAATTTAAAAAAATATAACTCGAGCAAAAAGTCTAGAAAAACACTTGTCTCTTTTACATACATGTGTTTAGCTCATTTTGCCCAAGTTTGGTGTCTGTGGAATGAAGCAGCTTTTTCTGTGTACTTTTAAAAGAGGTGTATTTTAAGTCGGTTCACATTTTCAATTCAAAATGGCCGCCTTCCTGTGTGTGATAGGGTGTGGTCCCCATTGGCTTTTTGTTCATAAGCCCATGGTGGATGTGTGTACCAAGTTTTATTTGCCTACAACAAACTAAAAATTTCACTTCCCATTGACTTTTTCACATTTTTGGGGCGTTGCTATGGCAACACATTTATAGATAGGGGTGGTTGTCATTGGCTTTTATGCTCGTCATGACATAAGAGATGTGTGTACAAAATTTTATGTCTCTATGACAAACTAAATTCTTGGGTCCATTATAAGTTTGTAGGGGCGCTGGAGAGCCATTTCTAAAGATAACCCTTTTATTTACATATTTTTTGTTCAGGTCATGAATGTGCACAAAGCGCCTTTTTGGGTCCAACTCGATCCGAAGGCGTTTGAGAGATAAAGGCGTTTATTTTCACAAAAATGGCCACCTCGTTACAGGCTTGCCACACCCATACCCGATAAGATATCAAAACAAAGTCACAACTTTGGTTGGCACACGTGTCTAGATGATACTCACCAAATTTGGGGCCATTTAGATTAAAACACAATGATTTGCATCTTTCTGCGCAAAGTGCGATTTTAGTGGCAGCGTTTCACCACATGGCGGACTTCCTGTTGAGTTTAGGGTGTGACTGTCATTGACTTTTCTGTTTGCCCTGAGGTGTCCTATGGATATACCAAGTTTCATTTTCTACGTTGGAAAAAGTTACTTTCACTTTCCATAGGCCCAATGTATTTTGATTTTGTAGGGTCGCCACTGAGTCATTTTCGTATTTTTTTTGACTTCAAATACATAAATTTTTCGCCGAGCTTGAAGTCTGGGACCAATAAAATGACTTTTAGGTGCATGTTCACTGGGTCAAATTTAGGATCATAGGTGGAAAAGAAAAATAAAAATAATAAAAAAATTAAAAAAAAAAAAAAAATCCGAGCAAAAACAATAGGCCCTCCCGGTCATCACCGGCTCGGGCCTAATAAAAAAAAATGGATAGGATTTCAATCTCCAGTGAACCATGTCTAATATCTTACCAACATAAGTCAATCTGGCAAATCTAGAGACCAGTGCACATATTTAACCAGTGTTAATCTGAGCTATGTTTTTACAGTGTGTCTAGGATTTTTAATTTCTTATTACCAGGATTCTTCAGGTTCCATGAAGCCAGACGCCCGAAGATGTCAAAGTACTCCCATAGATGTTGTCTCCCGGCTTGAGGGATCATGGGAAGTAGAGTGATAAGCACCAACACTCCAGTTATGAGCACCACTACGTCCGTATCCGTCTGCAAAAACACAAAAGGAGATTTTTCTATCAACCAATAGCATCGGGAGAATAAATGTGAAACTGAAATCCCTGGATTATTAGTAAAGTAAACGATGCTCTAAGTAGTTATTACATGTAAGCTTTTATTTCCATTTGCTGATGATTAGGGACAGATTATAATATTATGACTTGACAAGTTATGTCAAATTATAAAAAACACTTTAAAATCCACAATCAACTTAACAGAGTCCAAAAAAACTACCCTTAATTGAATTAAACAAAAGCAGAACCTGTGGCCTGTCACCAAATTCTAGGAAATTGGCTCTTCATATTTAATGTTTAAAACGCTGGGAATAAACTGTAAACAGTCTAATGTTTGGTGCAGCAACAGATTGGAAACATAAGGCTGTTCAGGGGTCACTCAATCCCACATTGACCCAACCTGTACTGTCCCACCCAGAGGAAACGAAGCTAAACTGAGTCTCAAATTCACAAAATGTACACTGCTGGATTAGAAGCATATTTACGTTTCTTCTGCATGAAGGGTTAGGGCATTTAACACAAATCAACTCATTTTCTAATCCTTTTATTAAATGATTTGATCAGACCACAGCTCGTCTCTGAGGTAGGGCCACAAACTACAGACTGCACCTTTAACTTTATGAGTTGGTTTCAACTTTGGAAAACTACAGTGGTGTGGTAGTATTTAACCAGACTACTTCTTAGAACTTGAACACTGATCATTTCTTCTGAGTTTATTCTTAGTTTTCTGTTAACTCTTCCCTGCCACTTTCAACCTAGCACGTTCATAAAAAATAAAATAAAAAAAATCTTAGTACCCAAATCCTTGTGTCCAACACAAGCTGTCCTCAGGACCTTTTCTCAACCTACTGCCAACATCGGAACCCATTAGAGGGAGAGTGTCAGTCCTTCTGCTAACCTCGGCTCTGTAAAAAGCCTTTTTCTTTGTCAGTGGTGTCAGAAGTGGGTCGTTACCTTCAGGCATTTAAGCAGCGACAGCAACAGAGGGTAGCGCGCAATCTTGTGGATCCAGGACGGCTGCTTGCGGATTACGTGGCCGAGGAGGGTGAGGGTGGGCAGCCGACAGGCTTGTTTGGTCATGCACTCGTTCATCTTGTCCAGAAGGTGCTGCGAGGGAAACAGGGTTAAATGAGAGGTTATTATACTATTAATATCTAATACAGATTATCAGAGTATTCTCGACGATTGTTAAACACTCTCAGATATTTGTGTTTGGTTGAACAACTGGGACTGTCTTTGATCCTGTCTCAGTACGTGTACATCCAGCGCTTACTCGTAGCTCCATAAAACCCTCTCAGCACTTTTCAGTCTCTGCTCAGACTGATAATGCATTTATGTTGTTTTTGTATCCAACAGCATTAAGCCATATATGTGCACCCATAGACAGTTCTCATTATAAAAAAGTGTGGTCCATGAAATTTAGAGAAATTAAATCAGAGTAGGACATTTAGTACCTTTACATGCAGACCTTACTCCAACTAGGCTCAAAGCTTGATTAAAGCCTCACAGCTGGATTTCCCGCTTGTCCGAGTTTACAGAACAAGAGAGAACCAAAGTAGTGTGTAAATACTCGGCAGATTTCCTCAGTAATCATTGAGTCATTAATAAACAACAGTAACACACCGACATTACAAGTTAAAAATGTGATTAACTAACAACACGTTCATTACTCAGCAACTGTGCCGTCCAATAGCACATAAACACAGCAGACTAACTTCACATGACACTGGCAGCGTGACCCTATTCATATACTGTATAAATCTGTCTAAAAATGAGTACGTCTCTAAAACACTGCTCGTCATGTTGTTCTCATCTATTTGTGTGTTACTCTGTGTCTCTGTCCGAGTCTGGAGCATGCTCAGTGTGCTGTGTTGACCCTAATCAGAGTAAGCCACAAACATGCAGCAGAAATCCAACACAGGACTGGATTATCCAGGCGTGTTAGTCTGGTTTAGAGAAGTTCAAATTGCTCTCTGCGTCCTCTGTAGCCTAAACAGCGCTGCAGCAGTAAGTTAGCAAACATTCACAAAGCAGACATGGACAGCAAAAAGAGTCTTATGAATGACAAGTTTATTTTCAAAGCCATGCCAGATGGCTCTTGACAAAAAACAAAGTTATTTGCATTTACTGTCGTAACACCCCCTCGCCAAAAGCAGACAACGCTGCAGCAAAAACTCCTCGACAGCTCAACCACAAACTTACTGCACATAGGTCAGTTTTTTTTTTCCAGCCATTTATTTTTAACCACAGTTGGTCAGATAGAACTGCTCACAAAACAGTCTGTTTTACAGAACCATCTGGGAGGGCTCCCGTTGAAAGCGTAAGGAGGAGCCTTCTGTCGGAAACTTGTGGTGATTGGATGAAACGCCGACTAGTATGTGCCTACCACGAGACTTGTTTTAGCCAATTGGTAAATGAAACAAGGACGTCGGCCGATGAAAAGAACGTGTATAAAAGACGACGAGAGCCAGGAAAAACCTTAATAACATGGTTCATTTATTTTAGCTTTCAGTTTTAAAGTTTGACATTACATTGTGTTGTTGAAATGTTGCTTTCAATTCATCCCGCCCATCTGGTTTGCTCTTTGGACTTGAGTTTGACATTGTATGCTTTCTGCATATTTTTATTCACAAAGCTTTTCTGAATAATGTTACAAAAACAAACTTTTTCTAAAACATGTCTTAATTGAGAGCCCTAGTTTAGACGCAAATACTTGCTGATAACACTGTAATATACGTTCATGGTAGTGACACAAGTGGTTGAAAAACTCACACATTCCATGGTTCACATTACAAAACTGTTGAAGAACACAATTAAATACACCTAAAACAGAGTTGAACCTTATGTGTTTGTATCAGAGGCTGCAGGTTTTCTTAGACACAAATACCCTGGAGTCTTAACAGATACTAAACTGTCGTTAAATTTAACCTTTCAAATTTTAAAAACACATTCAACCTCAAATGTCAACACAGGCAGCAAAAATATATATGCACTCAATAATTACATCCTGTTTAACTTCTTGGCCACAAGCCAGTGCCACTGCTCTAAAACCATTACATTCCCTGAACAAACGAACAGTTACAATTCTAAATAAGAAACCAGTTAATAACTATGATTATCACCATTGCACAATATTACAAAAACAATTACTCAGCAGGGAAAACATGGCTAATCTGGTTTTAGGGTGACTTTTAACATCTGACTTCAGATGAAAAATAGCCTCTTGGCTAACTCTGGCATATTTACAGAAATGTTTATTAATGTGCACGGCCTCTGAAATAAAACAAATATAGCTTCCACTGACTTCAAATTGGGCCTGTTTCAAGAAGTGGGGGTTAGTTCAAACTCAGAGTATATTAACCCTGGAAAGTGTTTTACAGGATGGAGTCAAGTCTGTGGCAGGTTTTATTCCTCTAACCCTCAGAGTCTTCTGTTCCAGAAAGATCTCCCTGGTTGGATTCTTTATTTCCTCATTTACAGGAGTTAATCAAGTGCTTTCAGTTTTATTACTTTTATAAATTGATGTCTATTTTTACAAACTGACTTATATCAACTTTTGATCAACTTTAACTTCAGCAGGACTTTTATGTGTTTTCTCGGTGTCGGCTCGTTGTGATGTGGCAGTACTGAGAGGTCTGGGCATGTTTAAGGTTGTAGCGACTGTTTTCTCATTACTAATGTAAACTACACGCCGCTGCCGATTACTGACAGATTATAAATCCAATCACAGACAGTCATTTATTTAAAGAACCTCCCCTTTGCAAACATTTTCAATGGAAGCCCTCCCAACGAGCAACGAGCGGTGAAAACAAGAGAAAAAACTAGCAAAAGTTGATTTTCAACAGTGCATATAAAAAAACTTCTGCTTTCACAGTGCAGTATGTGTCCAGGACAGTCATTGATAAACAGTCCATCATATATGTACAAATTATTGAAAAGTCCATGGAATAGTACTCTATGCCTGTTTCCAAAACGGGAAACTTTTAGTTGTTCTCGTCGGAGTTAAGATTATTCCTAATTCTACAAAGTCACTCAGAACTGCTGCTCTCACCTTATCATGCGGCTCTCTGACGGAGCAGAGGATATGCAAGGCCTGGCCGGAGTTTGTTTCCAAACAGTAGTCGACTAACACATTGAGCAGCATGGCCCCTCGATCTACAAATTAAAATATGAGTTAGGGTCATACAGAAACCTTTAATATGAAAATCAAGGATGACTCATACCGGTGCTGAGCTGCTCGTTGATAAGGCCTCTGATCTCGTCGAGCTGGTGCAGGTCGGAGGTCTCCAGCAGCGGGAGGAGGTCCCCGACGTTGGGCTGCTCCCGAGACATGGTGGCAGTGCTGGAGGGGTGTCTTTCTGGGGTCCGTCCCGGCAGCCCCCTGGAGGACTCCTGGGGCCACCCACCGATACAGTGTCCAGGCACCGCTGCAACAAAACACATCTGCTTCATCAGGTGCTGCTCTGATTTGGGATTGGTAACTGACGCAGAGTAGGCTTCTCTACAGAAATGTGGAAAGAAACTACAGACCTCAGCTACTACTTAAAACTCATTATAAAAAATACAACAATGTCTGTAGCTGACTTCTGCTTTGGATTGTTATTGTTCCATGTGACATACATTAACACTTTGCCAGCCAAGCTAACTAGAACCTTAGATCAAACTGTCATAAACCTAATAGAAAACAAAATGGCACCAAAGAAGTCAAGGAAAAAGTAGACCTTTGTTTAACTTTGGCTCTTCCAAAGATCTTCTGTGCTGCTGGTGGAGCATAAATGGGGCACAAGACTAACACGTGAATACTGGTGAGAGAAAAAGTTACAATGGAAAACACAAAAGTAAAACAAAACTGTAGGTAAATAATGCTCTGTTAAAACCAAAAACTGGCTTCTTCAAAACATGTCACTTTATAAAACATATAGTTCATAATACTACATATCTGACTTATTATCAGACTACCTTATTGTTGGAATTGGGATATTTCTAATAACTATGGGAAGCTGTAGAGCTGGTTTATGATCCATTTGTCACTGGAGTCATACGTCCGATTGTTAAAATGCCCTTAAACGCTCTGCTTTGTTGATTCAGAGAAGTGGTCACAGGCCGATTGTTTGTGCGTTATAAATCCTGCTCTCTGTCATGAGGCCGGGTGTGGAGAATGGATTTAAACGTGGCTGTTTTTCTGCGAGTCTCTCGGGGACAGACAGGTCAGTGGCACAAACATGTTCAAGCCTCAGTGCCATACAAAGAAGCTTTATCTATAAACTGGTAATTACATTTAGCACCGCACCAGCAGCAACTTTCTACTGATGTGTGAATATTTTATTTACCCAAAGAAGCACAGTATAGGCAATTATTTCAAAAGTGTTGCAGACAAATACTGCAGCCTCCACGACTTTATTTATTTAGACACAACACATTCAAATACAATTGGTCTGGACAATTATTTTGAGGCAAAAAGTAATTGTCCATCACATGGAAGACCGTTATTGTAATACAAATTATTCTTTGCAATAGAATATTGCAATAATGATAAGTTTGCAATATACTGTATTGTGTGGCCCTAAATGGTGTTATGTCTACTTGAATATTGTAATAAGTATGTTGTAATGAGTAGGGTGGGCTAATGAAAGCAAGATGCTTCAGCCCAATAATTGTTTTGGGAAAAAAAAACAAAGAAAATAAAATAATTCAACATAAAAAAATGCATGCAACTTCAAAAACATACAACCAATCAGTTATTATTGATCTTGTTGGAAAAGGGTTCCTGACACACTTTACTTTAAGAAAGTGAACAGACTAAATCCCACAATAGCTCACTGCTGTGAAGGAGTCATGAGGCTCTGTGCTGCCGTTTCAGACACAATCTGTATTGTCCTGAGCCCTGACCATGTTGACTTTTGTGTTTCCTGCAGATTGAAGAGTCCACATGAGCCCAAAATAGATAACATTTAGACATTCGATTTTTCAATGTTCAATTATGTTTTATGTTCACATTCAGAGTCTGCTGCATTGACATGAACCTCTGTCTGCTGTGCAAAATTTCCAACTGCTCTAAGAAGAGCTCAATGCAGACTTTGTAACAGCTGCTGCTGAATGAGCACTACTGCAGAAGAGTGAGAGGAGATGGCTTCTCTTGACACCATCCGAGTGAAACTTTAGCGGTCTCCAGAGAAAGGCTGGATAAGGCACTCGCTGAAGTTAATACTACAACTCTCCAGAAAATCAGCGCGGTCTGGTCTTTTGCTTTCCCTGCAGCAGCATGAGCCTCGAGCAGTGGATACAAAAGGAGATTAGCAAAACATTTGCAAAGTTGCTAAAGTTATTCTCTTCGCAGAAGTCTTTTAGAAACTTTTACCTGACACACCTCCAGATTAACCCACTGTTCAAGGATACCAGCTTTGTGTATGAGGGGACGTCTGTATGCAGGAGCGCTGTATGCATGTCTAGATCAACACTGTGGGTCACACGTCTGCTAATGTAAGGCAGAGTGAGGTTTTGTATAAAATGTTCAATGCAGCTTCATGAGTCACAGTGATGGCCTCATCAACACCCCACCATAGAGTCACTGCAACTTTGTGGAAAACTCAGGTATGTGTCTGTTGCAGGGATACAGCTTCCTCCTGACAGCAGCCACTTTGATTTTACCATCTGTTCAGTTGGGTTAAACACGAGGTAGAAAGTGAATAAATTAATGCAGCCAGTCGCATGCTTCTGACATATTTTGCCCTATCCTTTCCTCTATGCCACTGTTTTCTCATCAGGTTTGTATTTCTGAGTACTTTATCCTGAAGTGACCAATAGCTCAGCAAGTATTCTTACTTAAAGAGTCCCCTCTGTAATCTATTCACTGCCTTTCTAATCTTGACCCAACACAGATTAAACTTGGTTTGTCCAGTTCAATGTGACCCAATTAGTCTCACCTGAGTCACAGTATCAGCAGAGGATGACTGAGCATAAAAACAGCAACTCATCCTCTGAAGGAATGTCAAGCTTTAAAACTGTCTTATTGGGGTTTTGTTACCTTCATTTGTGCTTTGTCATGTGTTGTGTACAGATTTGGCATGACTGCAATCGGATGTACCACAGAAACTACTCCAAATGTGGCTGTATAGTTATAATTCACAACACGTCCAAGCACCCAGGGCATAATTTGTAAATGTTTAGCACCTTTTTTCTATTTATAAAAATGGGTGGTGGCTAAATTGACCAA
Source organism: Perccottus glenii (assembly GCA_024416835.2). NCBI lineage: Eukaryota > Metazoa > Chordata > Actinopteri > Gobiiformes > Odontobutidae > Perccottus > Perccottus glenii. Next base: position 43,600,816 of record CM044547.2, read on the forward strand.
TCAGCACCCATCCCTCTCACAGGGAATGGCACACAGACAGAATGGATGTCTACTTTGTCTGGCTGCACACATCACATTGGCATTCTAAAGGACAGTGTAAATCCACCTGGGTAACATCAATCAATAGTTAATAAATTCTATATTATATTTTACTTTTGTGAGGCATCTGTTCATTTTACTCTGGTCTTATTTAATTTAGATTGTTGGAATTGGTCATTTGACTTGCTTCTTTGTGTTGTATTTGCTTGTACTATAATTATAAGCCCTCGTGCATGATATGGGATTGTAATCCAGCTACAAGGGGAACAGGCCAGTGTAACATTGTGACAGTCCCAAGCCCAGATAAATGGGTTGCATCAGAAAGGGCCTCTAATCTAACTTGAACCTATGCCATATGAGTAAAATATGCAAAGCACTATTTGATGTATGGCATTGTGTGTAGATTTATATATGGAATTTAACTAATGAACAAACAGTCACCAGCCACTTTATTAGGCACACCTTGATAGTACCGGGGTGGACCCCTTTTGCTTCGGAATTGCCTTGATTCTTTGTGGCATAGATTCAACAAAGTGTTGGAAACATTCATCAGAGATTTTTGTCCATATTAACATGATAGTATCTTGATTTTCCAGCTTCATATCCATAATGTGACTCTCCTGTTCCCCCACATCCCAAAGGGGCTCTATAGGATTGAGGTCTGGTGACTGTGGAGGACATTTGATTAAAGTGAACTCATTGTCATGTTCAACAAACCAGTCTGAGATGATGTGAGCTTTGTTACATGGTGCATTATCCTGCTGGAGGTAGTCATTAGAAGATGGGTACACTGTGGTCATAAAGGGATGGACATGCTCAGCAACAATACTCAGGTAGGCTGTGGCATTTATGCTCAACTGGTACTAAGGGCCCAAAGAACATATCCCCCAAACCATTTCACCACCACCACCAGCCTGAACTGTTGAGACAAGGCAGGAGGGATCCATGAGTCAACATTATAATGGTGGTGAGCAAGATTGTTTCCAAGTTGCAGACCAAGCATCTTGATGCTCTCTTCATATCATTGCAGTGTTTCCACAGAAAAACTGTTATGGTGGTAGACAATTTATTGGACCGTTGCAGATTTATGTAATTAATGTTAAGGTGGTCAGTGCTTGTTGCCAAGGTGGCAACCTTCAGTATATAATGCTGCAGAAAAATTGCATTGTAGACTGAACTACATGGACCCTACCTTGCATTAGGTTATTGAACGACAGTGGATGTCTGAGATCAGTGAGCAGCAGGACAGAACAACACAAGAACTCCTTCTTCCCGACTGCCATGAGAGTCTATAATCAATCATTGTGTATGAATCAATTATCATACAGTTTATACTTTTCCTTTTTGCCTTTTAGAGACCTCCATATAATATATTTTAACCAAGTTTTGACATTGCAAAACTTACAATAATGCCACCTCAACATTGGTGTTGCTTTTTTGACTTATGTTTGTTTGAATATTTGTGCTCATCTTCCGATTTAGAATAATACAAATGGGGGCGTATGGGATAGTTGCTGATATGCTAACCTTCGGCACATTTCCAGTTTGGAGAAGCAGACTGAAGCAAGTTAACAGGATCTGCATTATATACCGACAACCGACTGAACATAGTTTATGTGGTGTCATTCCTGCCATCTTCTCCAAACTAGCAGTGTGTTGGCAACATGGATTAATCTACAGCAGGGAAAGTTATTAGCTAGCCAAAAGGATTGAAAACAACATAAAAATACTGACATATCCATTTAACCTGACATTAATTTAACATGGAACAAATCTGCCGGGGTTTCGACTTTTCCAGCTAATATTGCAACCTGCCCTTCTTATACCAAATTCAATAAATATTATAGTTTCCTGGCAGTTATATTAGGCGATTCGTACTGCTGTAGAAATAAAAATAAATCAAATTTTAGAAAAGTGTCTGTGGTGAAAATTGGTAGTGATGATTGTGCAGCATATAGTCTGCTGTATGAGTCTATCTCTGGTGTGCACTGACCACTGACTGCTGCTTGTCGTAAACAACTCGCAGAGAACAATGGGCAGGGTTGGCTTTACTTTATCCGGTTACAACAAACACACACCTGCACTGACTTCAACATACTCCGCTTTAACTGCGTGTGGAAATGCATTCAAGACCGACATGTCACCATACAGACACCAACATGTTCCAAATCAATCACCGGGTCTTTCCAAAAACAAGTCGCTCCAAACGCCACCAAGCGCAGAGAGCTAACGTTAGCCGAGCGGGACCCGGGGATCACTCCGCTTAACAGTCGACTTTCCCGGGCTCTGAAGTAAGCCCAATACGCTGTCTTTAACAACCGGGGACACGTGCGTTTCAGTTCACTGGAAAAAAATAGCATTTAAGTTGAAAAATGAACGCTGTTTACCTGTTAGAGTAGCTGCACTCCACAGGGCGCCGCCATCTTGAACACTTCACAGCCCATCCCACCACTGTGTGCCTCCGCCGTGGGGTTGAAACTAATCCTTCAAGTTAGCGCCCTGCGAAGTCTCAACAACAACTTTCACGACTAATTAAGACAAATAACATTGGAGATAAGTTAATTAAACCGCTTGTATTTGAAGGGAGTTTGTATTTTGCTACGTGCCGGCCTCCGCTCAGCACTTTACCGCGAGGCTTATGTTGTTTTTCCCAGTTTGGTGGAAGGATGAGGAGCGTAATCATTGGGTAATGCGGTTTCTCGTGACCCATGTGTGAAGAGCGCAGGCGCAAATTAGATTTTTAATTTTTATTTTTTAAATCAGTTAACATTAGTCAGATCGATGTGGGGGGCGATATGGCAATAAATGCTCCTTTCAGCTGGTTGCCCACCGCCATTAAAAGAAAAAGAAGAAGATGTGGGGACTGACTCACCAGAAGAATCAATTGCATGATTAAGCAGCTTTGACAAAAACCTGTGGAACCTTTCATAGCATAAAGAGTTTTCCGAACGGGCTAAATCATTAAACAACATTATTCGAAGCTATTCTAATTCATTCATGTAAATGGATTTTGGACTGTCGCCTAAATTAGTTTGGCTTAGTCAAAAATATGTTTTCAGTAGTGTATGATCACCTCAAAATAACACGCAGTACATTTACAAAGAAACACAATTATCATCATTTTATCCATAATTTCCAACTCCAAGCTGTATAAACTTGAGTCCTATTGGATTTAATACACATGTCAGGTGATGTGTATTTGTGTAACGAGGAAGGGTGTGGCCTAAGGAGATCGAACAGTCACCAGCCACTTTATTAGGCACACCTTGATAGTACCGGGGTGGACCCCTTTTGCTTCGGAACTGTCTTCATTCTTTGTGGCCATAGATTCAACAAAGTGTTGGAAACATTCAGAGATTTTTGTTCATATTAACATGATATATATCTTGATTTTCCAGCTTCATATCCATAATGTGACTCTCCTGTTCCCCCACATCCCAAAGGGGCTCTCTAGGATTGAGGTCTGGTGACTGTGGAGGACATTTGATTAAAGTGAACTCATTGTCATGTTCAACAAACCAGTCTGAGATGATGTGAGCTTTGTGACATGGTGCATTATCCTGCTGAAGGTAGCCATTTTATTGGATATAATGCGTATCAGGTGATGTGTATTTGTGTAAGGAGGAAGGGTGTGGCCTAAGGAGATCAACAGCCTATTTCAAGGTGTGCATAATTATTAGGCAGATTCTTATCCTCGGGAAAAATGGGCCAAAAAAGAGATTTAACTGACTCTGAAAAGTCAAAAGTTGTAAAAAAAAAGTATTTTACATGGATGCAGCACTCTTAAAATATCTAAGATATTGGGGCGTAAATCAACTGCCAAATATTTCCGAAGAATCAAGCTGCCAGGAACCCATTATCCTCCAGTGCTGCCATATTGCACAACTGCAACCTACCTGGAGTGTATGAAGTATGAGGTGTTAAGTTCTCAGAGACATGGCCAAGAAAGGCTAAAACCTCTGAACAAGACACATAAGTTGAAACGTCAAGAATGGGCCAAGAAATATCTGAAGACAGATTTTTCAATGGGTTTGTGGACTGATGAGATGAGAATGACTCTTGATGGACCAGATGGATGGGCCCGTGGTTGGATCAGTAACGGACACAGAGCTCCACTTTGACTCAGATGCCAGCAAGGTGTGGGTGGGTTTCTGGTATGGGCAGGTATTATTAAAGATGAGCTATTTGGACCTTTTTGGGTTGAAAATGGCCTCAAAATTAACTCAGACCTATACTGCCAATTTTTAGAACACTTTCTTCAAGCCGTGGTCTGCATCTTTCAAGAAGACTTTGATTTTTATGCAAGAAAACGCTCCATCACATGCATTAAAGTTCTCAACTGCGTGGCTGGCCAGTAAAGGCCTTAAAGATGAAAAACTAATGACATGGCCCCCTTCTTCACCTGACTTAAAGCCTAATGAAAACTTTTGGGCCCTTCTTAAGCAGGACATTTACAGTGAAGGTAAACAGTACACCTCTCTGAACAGTGTCTGGGAGGCTGTGGTTGCAGCTGCACAAAAAGTTGATTCTGACCGGATCAAGAAACTGACTGACTCCATGAAGGGAAGGCTTGTGACTGTTATTGAAAAGAGGGGTGGCTATATTGGTGAGGAGCTCTGTCACTCGGGAGGAGCTCTGTAGTAGAGCCGCTGCTCCTCCACATCGAGAGGAGCCAGCTGAGGTGGCCTCCTGGACTCCTCCCTAGAGAGGTGTTTCGGGCATGTCCCACCGGGAGGAGACCCCGGGGAAGACCTAGGACACGCTGGAGGGACTATGTCTCTCGGCTGGCCTGGGAACGCCTCGGTATCCCCCCGGAAGAGCTGGAGGAAGTGACTGCGGAGAGGGAAGTCTGGGCGTCTCTGCTTAGACTGCTGCCCCCGACCCAGCCCCAGGATAAGCGGTAGAAGATGGATGGATGGATGGGTGTAGCAAACTTTTCAAAAAGATCAAACAGAGCAACAATAAATGGTAAACGGCTTTGACTGAGTCACTGTGATTTGTGCAGGGATATTTTCAGTTCTGTTTGGCTCAAATAATAATGGATTAGATTTGTATTGCGCTTTTCTCCCAAGGGACTCAAAGCGCTTACAGGCAATCCATTATTCCTTCACTCCACAGTCACACACTGGTGGTGAGCTACGTTTGACTGACAGAGACGTGGCAGTCATTTTGCACCTACAGACTCTCAGACCATCACCAAACACTCTCACACATTCATACACGAGAGCCACGGTGGGTTAAGGACACAATGAAAGCGTGAACAGCAGGATTTGAACCACCAACCTTTTAGTTTTAAATATATCAGATAGATGCACATTACCCTTTTTTTTACTGTATATACTTTTTGTAAATTCTTAGTATATTTCATTTTAATAGCGTATAGTATTTCTCTTAGTTATTCGTAATATGTTGCGTAACTTTGAGTTTTGTTTTGTGTTTTTTATCAATAGCTGTAACATTCCTGTGAAATCCTTGTCATCAGTCTTTTTTTCTACCTGGCAATAAACATGATTCTGATTCTGATACCACAATATGCTGCAACTTTGGTTCTCCTGTTACATCCATGTTACATCCATACACTCCCCTTGCTTCCTGTTTCCTGTCAATACCAAAATAAAATGCCCAAAATAAACCGTTAAAAATAGTAAATTATTCTTATTGTATTATAATCAACGTTTTGCAGTCCAACTTAAAAAAAGTCTCTGTTCCTATTTAAAATTGCCTTTATTGTCACCAAATATTAATGTGACTAAGATCAAGCCTTCTATTGCCCAAACCCCACTGGCTGTAAAACAAGTTTGAATTGAAACGTGAATCTGAACTGCCCTTAACTTGGTCTATATGAATTTAAATACATAATTTTACATTAAAGATTACCTTAAACTATTTACGGTTTATTTCTTTCGGCGAATCAGGATCCTGAAATAAATTTTGCGTGCTCAGGTTTTAAACTTTTTGTGATCGTAAGATGGCGCCATTGTACTTTTTCCTTCACTCAAAAAAATGAACGTCTTGCTGCCTCCTTGGATGTAGCCTGGTATTAGATCAGATGAGTCAGATCTCTGGACCAAATAACGTTTTAAAATGTGCCATGAGGTATTAAGGTCATGACAGGTATTTGGGGTAGACTCGACCCATTTTACAAAGACTTAAAATGTTTTTCTCATTAGTGTCATGTAGAAAAAGTCCTTAAGTCAACACAGACTGGTTTGGTTTGTGTATCTTTGGAGGAGCTAATATGATCTTTAGCTTCTTTAAATCTAGCTTGTTATTTGAAGCATTAGCCTACTTTAGTCAATCTTGAAAATCAAACAATGTCATAAGGAAATATAAAGATTAAACTATAAAATCATTGGATTTCTTATGACAAGTCTAACTTCTGTTCTGTCTTGGTTTAATAAAGTTCTTTATATGTATTTTAACAAATACATTTATTACATATATTAAATATTTAGTCTATTGCGTTAGATGAAACGCAACCTTTGTACTTTTTAGCTTATATAACTGTTAGCATTAGCGCGTGCGTCTCTTACGCAAAGTGCACCTGCAGCGCGGCCTGTGATTGGCTGAAACCACAGTCAGATTCGCATTATCTGATTGTAAATCAGGGAGGGGGAGAAACGACACTGCAACAAGTGGAGATGCTACAAAGCTGCTTTGACTTTTAGGATTTTAGACGCACTTTGGTTGTCGTTTGATTCACTCTATTCACTTGGAGAAAAGTTTTTTATTTAGCCTATACTTTTAAGTATTTTTTAAGTCAACTTGGAAAAAAGTTAACGGTGAGTAGCCTACTTCTTCAGAGAGTTAGCTATGTAATTTATTCTCAAGCTAAAATGTTTTTGGAACAATTTGAACCTTGAATTATAATTTTTTCACTTTTCTTACAATAATGTAATGCATCATAATTGTATGATGACATATAACTGCTTAACAATTAAGAAATCTAGGTGAAATAGTTAAAGTTAGCGTGTAAATCTTATTAGCTTTTGAACAAAACAGGGGATTTTTAACAAACTTAAAGATCTATTTTTTGTAATTTAAATAAATATTATTGATATTTTAAAATATATCCTGTGGTACTGTAGGATCGTCAACATGCCTCGTTCATTTCTGGTGAAAAAGAAGCGGTGCGCTTCGTACGTCAGCAGATTTTACTGCGAAGAGCCCAAGACCGTCACCTGCACAGGTAACACTCAGCATTAGATAGACACGATGAAGGGCTGGCCTTTATTTAACTGGGTTCTAGTTCAAAGATATAATGTTGCGTTAACGAAGATGGCATAGTTATAAAGCTAATAAAATAGGCTAAATTTCTCGTTTCTTTTAACAAGGTTGACTACTTTAAGGACAACACAAATAGAACCACTTTTTACATAAAAAGCAGTAGTTTTAATTGAGACGTTGCTAAAAACGAGACACTCCCCAGACTTGACTTATTTATATAGCTCAAGTAAATACTGAACATAGATGTCGACTAGTTCAACAATAATTACGAATGTCTTGGCCTTTTTGTGTCTGTCTATTACATTTAGAGTCTAATACCATTTATTGTTGTTATTGTTGTCATTTATTGTTGAAATTTTATAATGAGGTGTGGATTTGAGGAGGACAAAGCTAGCTTTAATGCTTTTGTATCAAAAGGCCATTCATAGTCTTTCCTGTAGTTGAGATATAAAAAGGTTATTTCAAGGATATTGTTTTTTTACACGTTTCACTTTTTCTAAAGGATCATGTTTGTTGTTTTTGAGGCATACACACAAAAAAGATTAAATACAGTCTTACAGTCTTTCTTATTAAATTTTATTGTACGTTTGACCAAGACCAAAATATATTTACATTTAGCAGAAGCTTTTATCCGACTTACGATTAAGGAAAACAATGAAAGCAATTATAACTATACTCAGCTAAGGATCAAGGATTTATTTCTCAAAGAAAAGAGATAGAAAGGAATTTAGTGTTTGTCAGTTTGGTATTGCCAGAAGAGATATGTTTTTAGGCGTTTTTTAAAGATGGCCACAGAATCTGCTGATTTTGTAGCAGCAGTAGATCATTCCACCAAAGTGGAACAGATCCAGAAAAGGTTAAAAAAAAAAAACATACAAAAATAAACAACTGTAGTAATAATATGAAAACAACACTTTAAAACGTTTTAATATTTATTTTCTTTTAAGGGACAATACTCAAATAGTTGTCAGTCTTTCGTCTTTTTTAATCATTGATTTAACCATGATTCTCACTTTGACATACATTTGAAAGTCTGTGAAGGTTCTCAGTCATCCAGGTCATCTTGAAAAAAAGGTTAAAGCAAAAGCATCTGGACTCAGTTTTCAAGGTAAAGACTTTTCGTCTCTAATTCCAAGAGACTTTGTCAATTCTGAGATCAACTGGTCAGAGAGCTGAGCTTTATCTCTTTATCACACTTCCCTTTCAGAGCTAATAACTGTGAGACCAGAACAGCCTGGTCCAGTCAGTTTAAGTTTCAGGCAGAGGTCGCATTAACCGAATATTTCCCATCATTGACGTTTTTTTTTTAGTAGGGACGGAAAAATCTGAATGCCATCCGTTATTTTGACGGATTATTTTGAGGGTGATCTATTGTAATTCCTAATCCTGACCAGTTGGTGGCGAATGGACAGATCAATCAGCAATTATCTTGAATCGTGTCGTCTTTGTCACACGCTGGTGTCGCGGGGGGGTGTCGTGGATCGTCAGCAGTCTAATATTGGGGGTCGCGGTCTGAAAGGTTTGGGAACCCCTGCTCTAGAATTCAATCACAAAATATCCTTTCACTTTTTGTGTAACGTTATCTGTTGTACTTTAATAAAACAAATAATCTGTACTTTATGCTCGTCTTGAAATTTCTTGAAACGTGAGTAAAACAAAAAGCATTTATAAATATTATTAAAGTATGAAAATTAAAAAATGACAGATAATAATTGACGAGGACGGAAATTTTACGACTCCGTCCTTTAAAATGACTGAGAGTAAGAAAGTCTAGCGCGACCTCTGGTTTCAGGTCAAACCCCTCCCTCTAGAGATCAGCTCTCATACACTTGATCTCAGAATTGACAAAGTCTCTTGGAATTAGAGACGAAATGGCTTTACCTTGAAAACTGAGTCCAGATGCTTTTGCTTTAACCTTTTCTTCATACATCTGAATGATTATAAGGCTATATTTATGGTAAAATGTTACATAGTGTAACTTGGATGATGTTTCTACTCCATTATTTTGTATGAACTACATTTCCTGACTATTCCAGATTTTACAGCTGAGCCTCAGAGTTTGGAGCCCTCAGACAGAGCTCCGTCAGAGGAGAGGCTGTCGGAGCAGGACGACAGCTCTGTAGACAAGGACCAGACAAAGGTGGAATGTCCCGTACCGGTCCACCCCGAGGCCACCACCAGAGCCTCGGTGGCTCCCACTCAGCCCTATTACCTCTCAGGTCAGCTGCCAACACATGTACCTCTCCAACAGGGTCGTGACTTCAGACAGTAAAGTCACTTTAGTCACATAGGAGCCTCAATAAAAAACACCCACCTGAGATTTAGGTAGTGTTTTTGTTTATTGTAAAATTCTTTTTAAAAACTTTTGTATATTGGTAAAATAAAGAACGGAATAATGCAGACAACAAACAAATTACATCAAAAACAACATTGTGGAAAATCCCTTATTGTTATTGTTACTATTACAGAAATTGGGCTATCATTGTGTTTTATAATTTTATTGCATTCATGTGACTGCTGCAACAAAACTATTTTATGTTGAAAAATGTATTGAGTATCTAAGTCTTTCGAACAAGACCTTATTATAATAAGCTTTATTGTCATTGCATACCATGCCATTCTCAGTTAACTATGTAAATAAAAGATAAAATAATAATAATAAAAAAGATAAACCTCAGCCATAACGGACCTTTGCAAGAGGGAAAACCATATTATGGACTGGAGTTATGCCAGGGTCATCTGTGCCAAAAGTAACAAATACTATCACTGGATCAGAGAGGCCATCGAGATCCAAAAAAAGGGAATTAGAAGCATGAACCGCCACCCTATCCCACACCTGGGACCCGATCCTGAAGGTGTCAGACAGTAGGGGGTGTAAGCTCTTCCTACGGTCTGCCTCTAAGAAACACCACAGTAAAACTATACACATTTTTATGACACAAAAGCAATTACCACGGTTTCAAATTATTTTAGAGTTTTTTTGAGTTTATTGACAGTAAAAAAATAATATAAATAGCTGTTGTAACAGTGTTGGTAGTCCTGTATATAAGGCTGCAATAATGAAATGATTTTTGGCATGAGAAAAAATTATATGACATTTTTGCCACATATCTCCCAACTCTAAACTCATTTCACAGTTTTATGCATTTTTGTGCATTTTTATCTGACATTATTGCAAGTTAGAATATGAAAACTTCAATATTCAATTTTGCTTGCTTTAGCCTCAACCTTTGTCAATGGGCAAGTCATTCTTCTAATATAAGCAATCAGATCATATTGTTAAACATTACTTCCAAGTGTTCTGATGTTTGGGGGTATCCCATGAATTTAAATTAGTGGAGAGCTGGTTGTCCAGTACGTCCTAGACCTTATATAGCCTCACAGTGTATTTTCTTATTCAGTGTCTCTACTTCTTTCCCTCAGAGCCTCATGCGGCTGAGTTTCCCCCGTACTACAAGCCGACATACACCTGGGAGTCTGTGACATCGTCCTACAAGCTGCGACAGATGACCTTCAGCCCCACGGTGCTTCAGCATGCCAGTAACCTGTACAGCTCCCGTGTCAGCCACAGCCCACCTCCACAGCAGCCTCTGGACTGCACCACGCACTACTCGCCCTCCTCCAACACCTACCACTGCATCACCTGTGAGAAGGTACAGTGTTTTTAAAGATGTATGTCATTGTTTCTAGATTATACTAAGCACATTTGAAGTAGCATTTGCCGCTAAAAAAAATTGTGTTTCCATTAACTGAAAGGAAGCCGATACACTTTGAGTGATGTCAGAAACTGTTAGTTGTGAATTTTTTGTGAAACTGGAAAGAGCTGTTAAGGTGATTTATTTCCCCCAAAAAACAGTTTCCATTTTGCACATTAAACACATTAAAGATTTTGTAAAAATAAATAAATAAAAAAAGCTACCAAAAAAAAATAAAAAATTTAAGTAAAAATAGCAGAATATGGGTATTTTTTCTGTTGCAGAAGTTACTCTTTTTAAAAATGATTTGTTATGCCATTTTTTTAATAAGTATATTTATGGAAATGCAACTTTTATTACTTATGTTTATTCTTTGTAAAACAACTTTTATTAAAACATTTTTTATTAATATTATTATTAAATGTTGTCATATATTTACTTTACTCAGAAAGTGTGTCTGTGTTGTAGGTTTTCTCCACGCCACATGGGCTGGAGGTTCACGTCCGTCGCTCTCACAGCGGGACGCGACCGTTCGGCTGCAGCATCTGCAGGAAAACCTTTGGCCATGCTGTCAGTTTGGAACAGCACATGAATGTCCACTCACAGGTACAACTGTTTAAAACAGCAACAGATTACTCACTATAAATTAACAACAATAACAAAACTATAAAGCATTTTCTAACTTGATTATATTGTTTGTGGGATTGTAGGAGAAAAGCTTTGAGTGCAAGATGTGTGGAAAGACATTTAAGCGCTCGTCCACCCTGTCCACTCACCTGCTTATCCACTCAGACACCAGGCCCTACCCCTGTCAGTTCTGCGGCAAGAGGTTCCACCAGAAATCCGACATGAAGAAGCACACATACATTCACACTGGTAAGACCTCACTAGCCATAACCATTATGACCACAGGCAGGAGAAAAAAGTGATATCTTTACAGTGGCCTTTGTTAAGTTTAAATATGACAGACAATCTTTGGATCGTCGTAATACTTAAGGGTTCACAATTGTTGTGTTTGGTGCGGTTCCCTTGGATAAGTCTGAATGCTCCAGACGAACGTCAGTGCTCACGTGCTCCAAGACCCCTTCAAAACAGAGGTCTCGGAGCACTTCCAAGTGAACTCTGGGACGATGTGATTAGAGTGTGAACCTCCCACGGACCATAGACAAGCTCAGTGTTTGTTTTATTGTTGTTCTTCTTATTCTTATTTGCCCAATTTTTTGACTCCATCCATCAGGTTTTTAACATAACACCAAAGTTTACAAGATAACACTTGGCTCTATTACGTCAGTAACTGACATGTAAAGTGAGTATAAAAGTCCCTTTACCAGCCCTTTTCAAGCAATTGGGGACTATAAATGTTGCTTTTAAATATTTCAGTACAATTCTCGGCCCAATAGTCCTGTAATGTGATTTTGTGCCACTAGAAGGAGTCATGAGTTACTTCTGTCTGGCACAAACAAAAATGAAGCTAATTTACATTTTTAATATTTTCGTTTTCTATTGTATTTTTGGGCCATTCAGTGAGCTATTATGGCAGAAGTCTGTTTGCAATAAGAATTTTTTTTTTTAACACTTATTGATAAAGGTCTGCTGTTTTATTCACCAAACTGTAAATAAGTGACAACGTTAAGCCACGCTTTACTTCGGTATGAAATAAGAGGTTGCTCATTTGTGTTAAATTTAAAATGTATCTTGTTGGATAATAATCTTGTGTAAGTGTAAACTCCACTGGCGAGAGCTGCCATAACTTTCCAGGTGCAGTGAGCAGGAGCTGTTTCTAGGAGTAATATAACTGCTGATAAATCAGAAAAAGAGACTTAGCCAAATGTCCTGTGTTTTGCATATCTGCTTCAAACGCTGCTCTGTAAAAGGAACTAAACAGAGTGAGACATCAGCCGGCAATAAATGTTTAACAAATCTGGACAATGGTGCGATTCTTCAGCTGCAGATATCAATGCAAACTTTAGAAAAGATACCATGCTCCATGTTTGGTGTAGATGATGTGTTGGAGCTTCCTGTAGACACTATTTCTAATTTGGTGTGATGTTCTTGTAGGTGAAAAGCCCCACAAATGCCAGGTCTGCGGTAAAGCCTTTAGTCAGAGCTCCAACCTGATCACGCACAGCCGGAAACACACAGGCTTCAAACCATTCGGCTGTGACATCTGCTCCAAGGGCTTCCAACGCAAAGTGGACCTGCGCAGGCATCATGAGAGCCAGCATGGCATGAAGTGAGGACTAAATGCACAAATGTTCATCAAATGTTCATCAAATGTTCATCAAGGACAGCATTAGATTTATACATTAAGCCTGTATTTCACTGTTTCTGGGTTTTGTTTATGGATGTTTTTTGGGGCAAGCCGTCAACGAATTATAACTCACAGAAGAAAAAGATAAGCAAATGTTAATGACTAACTTTCCTTTCAAAACCAGACGTGATACTGGTTTTGTCTTAGAGAGCACTACAGCAGAGAACAGACAATCTTTGGAATGTTTGTTTACTATGATTAGCCTCATAATTGGGGTGCTTTTAAAATAAATGTATTTATTTAAAATAAAATGCTCAAAGAAACCTAAAACAAATAGGTTTTTATATATATATATATATATATATATCTCAAGTATGACTTTATTTAAAGATCTGTAGGACTGGGTTTAAGGTGAGATATTGTCATGAGGGTCCGGTTCAGACCAAAGATATAAAAGTTTGTATAAAGCTCAGGTAATATATTTAGAATGTAAAACATAATGTTATTTATTTAAACACCTGCTGTACAAAGGCTGCTTGTACTGATAAAATAAATTTTAAACCGAACACAAAAATCTCTTGTGTTTTCTGTTAGGTACAATAAACAATCCTGGGTGACTTTAAAGTAAAGTTTGTTTTGTAAAATAAACATCTCGAAGCTGGATAATGTGTGCTTTGAGACTGTATTTCCAGTCGGAGCAGGATGTGAATAATAATCCCCTCAGGAGGAAATCTTCAGGAGAAAAATAGGTGTGGACAAGATACATCCTACTCTTCCTTTTTAACTCTCAGTCTTTATTATATCCTTCATTTAACCAGGTAAAAAAACCTCATTGAGATTAAAAATCTATTTTTCAAGAGGGACCTGGCCAAGACGACAGCATTACATACAGTTTCAGACAAGACATTATTAAACAGGCAAATAACAATGTTTACAATCAAAAGTCAATGTGTGCAAGTTTAAAAACAGTTACATTTACCGAGCTCATTGAGTTCACGCTTCTTTAGAATAGATTTAAATTCTCCTAAAGTGACAAGTTGCACAGGGGGCAGTGTACTGAAACACTGCCTTATTTAACTCCGTTCTGACTCTAACTTTATGGAAATGTTAGAGTTTAGATTTGAAAAAAGAAAGACCTATTATTATTGCAGTCAGGAAGAGGTTCTTGTGTTGTTCTCAGACGTCCACTGGATGCTCTCTGTTGTTCAAAAGCACAATGCAGGGGATGGTCCATGTTGTTCAGTATAGCAACTTCACAAAGAAAGTCAAAGAACAAACTTCCATTTCAAGTTTATAAACTAAGGCCTAATCCCAATTCTCAAATTTATATGAGACACCTCTGCACCTGTAGAAACATGGCTGTATAAAAAGATCTATAATAATATAACATACTGTATATATAACATAACAAAGGTTTTTATAATATAGGCTATATTAAATCTCAACTAGTCTATAATATTTATTATAATATGAAACATAATATTATAAGGTCTAATACATCCGTCAACATTATACAGCATCCGAACAGATGCCACATGTGACTATTTTGACTTGAGTCTTGCTCTGACTGTCTCAGTCCTTGTCACAGACACAACCAGCACAAAAAACAAATAGACTGTTTATTTACGAAAAAACAGATAGTGGTATTTTGCATTAGCTAATAAAAAAATGGCCAAAATTAGCTACATCTCTTGCAGCCGCGGAGTTAGTGAACGCACTGCAGGCTGGGAAACTTTGGAGAGGTGTAACCTTTCACTTTGATCCAAATGAGTGTTGGGACACCCCTTTGTTTCTCGTGAACGCTCAAAACAGAGGGGTATGAGGTAGAATTTGAAACCTGACTCTGCCAGATAGAACTGCTCACAGAACAGTCTGTTTCACAGAAGCATCTGGGAAGGCCACGGTTGAAAGAGTTTACAAAAGTGAGGCGCTTTCTTTCGGAAACTTGTGGTGATTGGATGAAGCACCGATAGTATCCGCCTACCGCGAGATTAGTTTTAGCCAATCATTGCAACGATTCATTTGACATAACCAGAGTGCGGCTGATATGAAGAAACAACACACAGCTGTAACAATAACAGTTTATGTAAAGTAAATCTGAGATTAAAAGGAACGTTAACTAATACTAAATTGGTAAATAAAACAAGGACGTTGGCCGATGAAAAGAGCGTGTATGTTTTTAGGATAATGTCAAAGCCACATTTACATTTAGTCATTTAGCAGACGCTTTTATCCAAAGCGACTTACATTCACCAGTGTTACATTTTATGGACGCTTTCATTTAAAGCGATTTACATTAAAGTTCCATTCACCAGTGTTACAGCTGGAACACTATCGCGACTTATAAGACGCTTTTCTGGTGTTAAAGCGACACAAGCCACTGTTGTCCAGTAGGCCCATTAAATGTCACTGCCAAAGGACGACCGCTTACCACTGAGCCAATGGGCGCCTAGTAGAACCGCCCTACCTTCAGTTGAAGGACGGCAGCTCTGCTGAGCCTGCGCCAGTAGGAATAGAGCACAAACATCTTTTCCTTCCAGAAAATCTCTTAGAGACACTTTTTTTGCGTTAGTGAAAGACTTTGAGCGTAACCATATTGATAAAAGGACAGGAGAAGTGGACGCTTGTGGCATTGTCAAAATAAAAACCCGCCTCTTCCTGTTTGTGCTGCCACAAGAGGCTGGTGAACCAAGGTTCAACTCAAGCTTTGATTGTCTCAAGGTTGGCTTGGTGCGATACAAGATGGATTTATCTGAGTTTGGAAACTCCCAAATCTTGCGAGAATCCAGCTGCAGCACAAGGTTAGTAGAACTGGGATTGGGCCTCATACCTGATCTGATGAAGAGGGCATCAGGTGCTGGGTCTGTAACCTGGAAACAGTTCCACTGATGTCACAGGCAGTATCTGGTACTTGATTAAATATATAATAAACAAAATCAATAAAAAACTTAACCACAACAACACGTGAGCCCTCTCTATGGATATATTATAGTCTCAGCCCCACTGCCATCAGCTCCACATCAACAATATAATAGATTAATGTGGATAATGTGAATGGCAACTACAATTAGTCTCCCAAAATTATCTAAACATTTTATTAAAGGTTTTTAAAAGTCTACATTTCATATTTTGGCCAAGACAACATTCCATGTGTAGATTATGGGATTCATTGTCTGAGGCTTTAGAATATACACGACATACATAGTGCATACTGCAACATAGGAGGTGCAGTTAAAGTCAGTGGTGCATAAAGTAAAGAGTAAAGGAGCAGACCCTTGTGGAACTCCTGTACTTCTTATTGCTCTCTCAGATATACAGTTTTTTTCTATGGTCAGGTGATTATTCAGTTGAGAAATGCAGATTCAAATTAAGACCTTTCTATAAATAGATATTACTTACCCTGTTTAACTTTAAGGGCGTTTAAAAATCAGGTGAATAAGACACACAGATACATTACGTGTAGGTGCTTTTCAGAAACATACAATGGCTCCACTTCCTTGTGTTGCTGCAGATCGGAGATATCTCTGCATTTAAATAACTGAACAGCATGCAAAACAGGAGCTAGTGCTGGCTATCAGGATGAGGTAAGTTTAAAAGTCATGAAGGCTAACTGCTTCACTGTGATGGCATGAGCTAACGCCATAATCTCAGTAAAAAAATCAGACCAACACAAACTCTCATTATGATTGATTCGGTCCACACACCTATGCATACATCCAGCTATTACAGCCCATTGACTCTATAATGGGATGATTTGATAAGAGACTGTGGAAAAGACATTGATTACTTTAGTTAACTGTCACACCTTGCCCCTACAGACGTACGGATGGATTTAGTTTGGCAAACAAACTCAGCTCCGGCAAAGTCTCACGCCTTCCACAAACAGTTTTAACAGTGAGGGCATTAGCGCTGCAGGCAAATCACATCGGGACCTCCTCCGGCTCAATCTGACACCAGCCAACCGTAGAGTGTTGATTCTGAAGGGTTAGGTCGTTGTTTTTAGATGTGGCGCTCCACAGGATACTTCCTACACGGTTATTGTACTGTATTTACCATGGATGGTAGTCAAAAAGACAAACAGTGTGGGGAGGGGGTGATAACATTAGCATAGGGGCTAAACATTGCATTGATAGAAATGGACGTGCTTAATGTAAATTTTTTTTAATGGTTTCTGTTGTAGGCTACCTATTCAAATTTATAGGAAACTAAAAAGGCAAGGCAGGAAAAAGCTACACTATTAAAAAAAAGTAAAATGGCAACAGTAGGAAGTAGTAGAGATTGTAGGTGCCTTCAAACTAACAGAGAGGGCTATAGGTGTTAGTTTTGAGACTCTGTTTTAAGCAACAGCAGACACACAACAGGACGAATGTTGTACTGAACAACAGAGAGTCTCAGTGAGCGGCAGGACAGAACAACACAAGAACTCCTTCAACTGCTGTAAGACTCTACATGTTTCATGTAATTTTCTCATGTCTCTTGTATTAATTGTTGTATTTTTTTGCAGCTGCGTTGCACTTTAGCCCAAGACAAATTTCCCACCTGGACAATAAAGTTGAGTTTGACAATCAATCAGTCTGTGGCAGATGAAATCTGAAAAGACCTAAAACATTTCCATTTGGGGATTAAAAAAGCTGAAGTAAATTATCATTGACAAGTGCAGGTGGTTCTGCAGAAATCAGTGTTTCCCATCAGGAAAAATATGGAACATGAGGGCTCACTGTGCAGCAAACAAATCTGATGTCTTTATGCAAAATGTGTTGTTATTTCCACGGCAACAGCAGAGCTCCTGTTGCAGCTACAGTTAGAGCTGTGTCCTGTTGGTGCTAACAGGCCTGGCAAATCACAATCCTACACAGGTAACACTCACACCTGTACAGAGACAGGATGGGACGGGAGTGGGACTGAACAAACAGGACGTTGGCCCTGAAAGGGGAGGGGCCACAGTGCAGGGGTTTAGCCTGAGGTAAAACGGAGGAAAAGAAAGTGAGGATGTGTGCGTCTAACAGTCCTTCTCCTGTGAACAGGTGTATGGTGATTTATGGAGAAGTTCAGCCTGGGCTTAATTTAGAAACTGACGGATAGGGATTAGTGTCTTTATGGTTACTCCAGTCAGTCGCCTGAGGGGCTGTGTTATCTAAAAGCTATTTAATGCTTCTGATCTTACTGGCCCAATAATTCAATTTTATTTTGCACAAATTGTTGATGGCCGTCAATTAATTAATTGAGCTCTGTGCTACTTCATTTTAAATCTTGTTCAAAACCCTGCCAGCTGTATTTTTAAAGCAGATTTTGTCAAACAAAACAAAAAAAAAACAATACAAATGCCTTTTTATGAACTTTTTTACCCTCTCTGGATGATATGTTTTACAAGTTTTTAAACCAACATCATACTTTTTCCAAATCTGAGATGGCGCAGAATGCCGAGAAATCAATCTTCCAAATCTCTTCCTTTACACTAACCCTCTGTCAGCACATTAAAAAAAGAAAATCAAGATCTCTTTCTTGTGTGCAGTTGAAAAACAACACACCCTGCTCTCAACCTAACTGTGTCCTGTCTGTAACATTCCAGGCAAAGAGCAGTGGAACATTTGTTTTGCAAATGAGGATATGCAAATGAGCTGAGGTGGCAGGAGGCTACAGGACGAGCTAACACTGGCCTCAGGTTTTGTGAAGAGGGGCCAGGACGGGAGATTCCCCCCGGCACATGCACTCTCCTCACAGGCTGCTGGGTCATTATCTGCTGCTGTCAATAAGAAGCTTTTTGTCTTTGCTTAAATCTACAACTGACTTTTGAAGAAAAATAAACAAGCGCTCAAATCACTAGCGTTGATGCAGGGCTAAGATCAATTCCCCCTTTTTGCATGTAATCTGATTTACTGAGATAGACACAACAGTTTAGATTTGGGTATTTCTCGGGAACCTGTCGTAACCTAATCCTGCTTTGACTGAGTGGGATATGATTTATGTATCATTGGAAATAGCCCTTGTCACAGTTACACTATCTGCTACACTACATATCATGATCGGAACACGTTGTAACCACATCAAATTGTATAACTTTCAAAGCCAACAATTAGTTAGTTGGAATTATTGGCTTTACACTTGTGCTCGTACATCACATAATGTGAAAGGTCTTGTAAATTTGAGATGGTTAGCACTGTCGCCTCACTGTCTCCGGTTAGTGACATGGTATCATGAATTGAATCACAATGAATTTCCCCAGAGGAATAATAAAGAGATGATTAAAAACTTAAATAAATAAAAAATAATGAATGAATGCTGCTATAACTGTAGTATATTATTCTTTTATAACAGTTAGCTAGAGACGAATCTGTAAAGAAACATATGCTAATGCCGCACCTTGAGCTCTTTTTGCAACACAAACTTGACCGACGTTTTAGAGTTAAAAAGTGGCCTACTACATCAGGGGTTCCCAAACTTTTCAGACCGCGACCCCCAATATTAGACTGCTGACGATCCGCGACCGCTGCTAAATGCATGTAGCCCACATGCTAATTATTATTATTTAAACCTATTGTTATTATTTTTGGAATGTAATTATTTAGCTATGATTATTAAATTTATGATTATTAAGGGGTGCACTTAAGACAGTATGTTTATCATAAAATAATTAATGAATGTTTTATTAAAAAAATAAAAAATAAAGAAAAAATAGAAAATGTTTGTTTACTATTCATTCTTAACATGAAGACTTGTTTGGCTTATTTTATTATACTATGCTTTTTACCCAAAATGGACTTTAAAAGTAGCCATGGACTTGGCAACAAGCCATCACTTAACTGTCATAATTAATCGGAGCAAACAAAGTTTTACTTTCAGTTTATTTTAATTATCCTAAATGTATACTCGCATCATTACAACCTTTAAAAAAAAAAAAAAAAAATTTCATTAAAAAAAAAAAAAAATCATAAAAAAAAAAAAATTCTGGAAATCATCTCGCGACCCCCCGCCCACGGGTCGCGACCCCCACTTTGGGAACCAGTGTACTACATTATAACTGCACAGTGTGACATGCATCAGAGGGAAAACTACTTAAAATTAAACTCTGTAAACCTAGTTTAATAAGTTTGGGTATTTTAATGACAGCATAAAACAAAGAGAATCCAAAAGGTGTTTAACCAGAAGAGGTGTTACTATTATTGTTGATCACGGTATATAGCTTGATTTTCTCTGCTTAGGTTCCACTCGTACAAAATCAAAAACTCATAAACAGTAAAGAAACAATCCTATGATTGGTGGTTCAGTGGTTAGCACTGTCGCCTCACAGCAAGAAGGTCCAGGGCTCGGGTTTCCTCCGGGTACTCCGTTTCCCCCGCCAACATTTAAAGATATACTAGGCGCCCCCTGCTGCAGCTGCCGACAGAGAATTTAGAGATAAAGAGATAATAGAAAAATTTCATTATAGAATGTGGTCTTAGAATCTTAAAATAGATGAAGTTAGGAGTAAATGACATATCAGTGAGTGTCACAAAAGGAGGCAGGAAGCCGTCGTGTGCTGGTCCCGCTGCAGGAGCCAGTGCAGGGGCGTGATACTGTTTGATTGCCAGTGCATCTCTGCTGTGGTCTGCAGCTCTGATAAACACACGCTGGTGATGCACACGCAAGGCCACGCCCATCTGCAGTGTCAGTCCAGAGTGACACAAACAAGATTTCCTCTGCTTCCTTTTCTGGGAAGTTATGACATTTTGTGATTATTTGAGCTAATTTTAGTGTTCGACACCAACGTACAGATGAGAAAAACAAGACAATATATGTTCATCTGTGGCAGCTGTGGAGATGAACAGTTATCAATAATGGCTTCCTGCAAAACGTTTTATGGCCTTGATAGATTATTTGCCAAGACATTATGAGAAAACTTGGGGATTGGGTTTGGTCAATAACAGATGACCAGGTATAACAAAGTATACAGTATAAGTGGAGTATATCAATGTGTACTGTGTCCTTGGGCAAGACACTTAACCCACCTTGCCTCGTATGAATGTGTAAGAAAGTTTAGTGAATGTACTTGGTGTTGGTCGGAGAGGCTGTAGGCACGGAATGGCTGCCACCACCACCAGTGTGTGACTGTGGAGTGAATGAATAATGGACGGCCTGTAAGCGCTTTGAGTCCCATGGTCCCTTGGGAGAAAAGCGTAATATAAATCTAATCCATTATTATTATTATTATTATTATTATTATTATTATTATTAGAATGTCCTCACACTGTGACCAAAACTTTTAAGCTGTATTTAACTGAGCATAGCATAGAAAATGCATTGTGCTTCTTTCAAATGTATTACATAAAGTTCATTATTAATTGTTGTTGTTGAAGTTAATTCCAAAGGATATCCTTATCCTCTATAACATGTGATTCCAGTGACTTTTAGCAAAAGCTAGCTCTGAAATAGAAAATTTAAATGGCTAAATTATTGCGTTAGTTACCCAGTGTTCTCTCCCCGACATTAAACACATATGTCCTGCCGCTTGACATTTGCCAAACAAAACCCTTTTGTCTATGCACAGTTTGAGATTTTTGGTGGCTAATGCTAATTTGTTAATTTGTCCATTAAAAATATATTGCTGTCAGCTTCTTTTGCTGCTCCTAAATGCATTCATGCATGCAGTAATATACCATTTTGTTTTTTACAGGATTTGACTGTTCTCATTTGACTGTATTTCACTGTTGTTGTTTTTTTGTTTTTTGCAGTGCAGTTAATCACATGACTCTGGGCTTGAACTAGCAACAAGTGATGCACAAAAAGAAAGTCAACAAGTGAGAATTTGTCATGTGCCTCCACTGAACTTCACATGAGCCATATCAGAGTCAATATTAAAATCATTCCACGAGCGCTCCTGTTGGATAATAATCTGGTCTTTTGCCTACAGAGACTGATTACACTTCTTCAACTGCTGCAATTCCAGAGACGAAGGCCTCTGACTGAGACGGTCTGCGCCGACAGGACTCGGGGTGAAATCTGAGGGCAGCAGGCCGAGAGATAAGCTTATCACGACCGGGACATGCTGTAACGGTTGGGCCATGGCTTGGAGAGGCAGGGAGGAGCGACGGGCCTGAGGAGGAGATAGCATCCAAACAGGGACAAGTGTTCAACAGAGTAGGGCCCCTACCTCCAGACATGTACAATACAGGAGGAGAGAGTGAAAATCTTAATTCACCACAGCACACAACAGATTGTCAGTCAGAGTCACCCGCCTGCCCAAATCACACCAGGACAATAATATGTTTTACTTCAAAAACAGAAGTCTCCAAGTGCAAGCACCAGGACGGAAATAAGAGTGCAAACCGTCGTATTAGTTTAATTTCTTTAGCAACATGAGTGGTTGTGTGTTAGTGGAGACTTCAGTGTGCCTCCTTTTGTTAACTTTTGTCACATGTGTTTTACTGAGCGAGAATGTGTTGTGTTTTGAAATAAAGAGAGAAAGGGTTTGGTAAACTGTTTAAAGTGAGCTGTGTTTAAGGTTTTGACAAAATAGTGACCAGTTTGAAAAACGTGTTTAAGCAGTTGACTGTTTGCTTCAGAGAATATTTAGTGTTTAAGTAATTGGGAACAATCACTTAACACATAAAAAACAAAAGGAAACTTCTTTAAGGTGTTAATGACCTGAGCATGAAACAGTCTGTAACTCTACCCTGAAGCTACAGAAGAAGCCAAACTAGAATCTGAGTAAACACAGTGACACATACATTTTTATGAAATGATATCTTTGTATGACAACCGCTCGCTCTGTAAACATGGACCTCCTCTGAGCTCTCCTCTGAGGCTGTGTTGACACTGATGGGAGGGACATGCTCAATCCTCCTTCTCGAACCTCCTCTCAAAACCTTTACCCACAGACATTTACAAACACTCCACCTCTCCCTTTTACTGCTGGTGTTGGAGACCAACACATTGCTTGAGAGCTAGTACCAGTAGACCACTTTCCAAGTAGCTCGCCAAGAATTTCAAGACAAAATTTGGAAAACACAAATATGAACCGTTTTGTTGGCACAAGACTCAGACCGGGGAAACGTGTTTGAAGTAATGAAGTATTAATGCTTCAAACTCTGAGATTAGGCTGCATCACGGCCACAGCGCGAGGGCACAGTGTTTTATTCTTGTCCCAGAATCAGTGACCCTCAGGTTGGTTTGTGTTGTGGGGATGTGCTGCTGTCATCTCGGGGGACAGCGGGTGGCAGGCAGGGATCACTCTTAACTGCACTGGCCCAGGTTGAGACCCACCAAAGTTTCCTGGGCCTGTTTTCCGTGTGGCCTGCACAAACCTGTAGCAGATAAAGCTCTAGTCAGAACATAAAATCCTATCCCAGTCTCTGTAAAGTCTAGATCAGGTGCAGGGAGTGTTGTGTGAGGCCAGTGCTAAAACATAGTCTGCTGTGTGTGTGCTAGATGTCATAACAAAACAATTTGGCAATGAACACTTAGTGTTTATTTATCATTAAAAAAATGAATCCTACATTAATAAATTACTTTTGGCTAAACAGATGTGTACTTTATATATGGATGATGCAAAAATGCAAAACTAAAAAATACATTAGCAAATTTCTGATTTAGCATGCAAGCTAAAACCTAAGCTAATAACTTAATTAGCTTCTTCACGGAAGTGCATAGTAAATACTTACAGTATTTTCCACTCACGAACAGCACATAGATCTGTTTTAGCCAATTTGGACTTATTTAAGTTAGTTTAATCATTTTTGATGTATAAACCCTGAGCAAATACTGCAATCTATTGTTGTATGCCAAAAATGTCAGTGACTTACGGTATGTAGCGCTAACTGCTCCAATCCCCCCAAAAAATGCTAAATATCAAGCCAGTTGCTAAAGTTCTCTCTTGAGGCATTGACATTAAACACTTGGAGGCTTGTCTTTCAGCTTATGTTGTTAGCAAACACTAAAAAGGTGTATCAGTCTGTCAAAGTTAAACTGGCTCTTTGTAAGAGTAGGCTTCAGGGAAACATGGATGAAAACTCCTTATTTAACAGATAAGGCCTTTTGCAAAAGTATGAAATTCAAAATGAAATGAAAAGGAAAATAGTCTTTGTTCCATGGTTTTGATATTAATTTCACTTTATGAAGTCTGAAACCTTTGCTTGTTAACTAACTAAATAATGTAATGATGACTAGTCAAAAATACAATAACATGATAATACCGTAAAATACTAAATATAAAAACGATTTGCTATTTCTTTTTTTGGGATAATGTCTGGGTCACGAGTCTATAAGATAAAAAAAACATTTCTGTCAATCAGCGCTCACTTGTACGTTACCCTCCTGTAGGCCTACTCTGACATTAGGGCGCCCTCTTGTGGTACAAAGCTGAGCTGCAGCAACAATATGACTCACTTTTTCTTTAAGTGAGTGTCTTTCATTTCGGTTTTCAGATACAGCTGTTAATTTGTGTGGCTCAAAAATTTTATTTTGTGCAACCCCAAAAAAAAAACAAAAAACCCACTTAAGTCGTTTGGTTCAGAGCAGCACTTGAATCAAGCACACAAGCGGAACCATGTTTTTAGACCGATGGTTCCACTCGGACTTATTTTGTATTAGAGCTACGTTGGGGATTTGTGCCTGTTTACTGTGCATCTCCCGCGGTTAATGTGACACCCCCTGGTTTTGGGTTGAACGGGTTGAAAATGGCTCAGAAGATGAACAAGGTGGACCTGACCCTGAAGGAGTTGTCCCTGTCCGCTTCGACCGAACACGTTCCCGGGAGCTCGGCCACTCTTTCGCTTCGGGGGAAGACGCTGGTGTGTGTGGAGTATCCCGCCCTGGTCCAGAACCTAGACCGGGTCCTGGAGAGTCTGGGAGGCGAGCAGACCGTGTCCAAGGTGAGCAATATTACCTTTGAGGTGGCTTGTCAAGATAACATGCTAATATTTATCATTTAAACTTGATTAAAACTTAATTAAGTTTAATTCTAACCCAAAAGATACGTTATACTCAATACATACATTATTTATAACCATATTTTTTAAAAACTGCAACAGCTCTATCTCCTCTGTAATGCATACTTTGGCATTAAACGTATGATTCTGAAATAAATGTGTGAAAGTAAGATAAAGTATTTGATCTTATTTATTTTCATATATGTATCTTGAGTTGATTTTTGTACAATAACAATATCAATAATAATATAATATATTTTCTAGTCCAAATGTGAAGGTAATGTTTTAAAATACATTTTATTATTTTTTATTAATTTTTTGTTATTACTTTTAAAAGTGGGAGACTAGCATCTTTAGTCTTTGCCTGAGGTCTACAAAAATGAAATTGCAAGAGTTTAATTTAGTGCAGACCTTTAGTCTACTTAAGGTTTGATTTTAGTCCCAGTTTAGTGTCTATGGACTTGGTTGAGCTTGCTCATGTGTTTAATTGCTTCTGCTTTATCTTCTCTTCTCAGACCTATGCCCATCCAAACCGCCGTCTGGAGATGCGTTTCCGCCCCCAGGACCCGTTCTGTCACTGTCTGTGCGGAAACCGCCTTGATTCCAGTAACCTGCTTCTCAAAGTGCGGCGGCGAGTTCGAAAGAGCGAACCCAAAGACACACAAATCCACATGGAAATAGTCGGAGTCATAGGAACAACGTATAAGTTTCAAGGTTCC
This sequence comes from Perccottus glenii, assembly GCA_024416835.2. NCBI lineage: Eukaryota > Metazoa > Chordata > Actinopteri > Gobiiformes > Odontobutidae > Perccottus > Perccottus glenii. The sequence continues at coordinate 43,626,650 of CM044547.2, forward strand.
ACTAACTTTTTAACGTATTATGTTGCACAAAAATACAGTATTAGAAGTGTAAATGACAAAGATGTTAGCAGCTGGAGCAGATGCAGCAGGACAGATCCAGACACTATTCTGAGACATAGGAAGAACAAAGACTCTGAAAGGCTTTGAACCTTTTGTTATTACAGTGATGCACCAAACACAAGTGGCAAATAATACATTATGCTCATTTTACACATGTTCCAAGAAACAGAAGTTGATGATTAACCCAAGATGCTATGCTATTGTGTTATACTGTACATGTACAGTCTCTTTTAGGCTGCAGTCCTCTGCAACCCGGAACAGGATAAGTGGTAGAAAAGGAATGAATATTACTCTGTGTAATATTGCCTTTGCTCCTCTTTGTTTCAGGCATGGCAGACTTTCAGTGCCTCGCTGTCAATCCAGAAAAAGAGAATAACAAGTCTCTGTATGACAGAATCATCCTGACGAGACCAGAGAGTCAAGAGTTCTTTGAACAGCCTCTGCCATACTTCCTTCCTCCTGCCATCTTCTCACGCCTCGACTCACCCGTAGACTATTTCTACCGACCAGACGTCCACCAGAATCTTTCAGGGTTTGTCGTTTACCTTTCACAGTCTCTCGCACTTTCCTTCAAGAGGATCTTTACGTTTCCTTTTCTCTTGTAGGCCACTGTCCAACGTCCACAAAAACTTCATTGGTTTGAATCGAGCTCGACGTCCGCACAACGCCATCTTTGTGACCTTTAATGACCCCGCGCCCACCGAGTGCGTGGAGGCAGCCAGACTCAACTGGCAGCGCCTTTGTGTGAAGGAGAGCGAAAAGAAGATGGAACAGGAAATGAGAGCGGTATACTAGTCCTTCATTATTCCAGTTTGGCATGAGCACTTCTTTGCTCACACAGAGGGATAACTGCAGAGTGTCCACTGTTCACGACAGTTTAATCATGTTCTACATTAGGTTTATACAGGGTTGAAAGAGAAATAAAGGAAACATACAATGACAAGAATAACTGAAGGAGTCTGTATATGGTTTGTTTTTTGGTTATTCCGTTTTATAACACACACATCCGTGGGACTAGTGTAGCTTAAACGGTACAGCCATGGAAAGCATCGCAGACTGTGCTACGCTAACGGGGGACCCGTTTGTCCGAGGCCTGCCTCAGGGGAGTGGATACTTTTAACACAATCCCATCCAGGAGCACAGGACTGAGCCTTGTCCCGGATATGAATTAGTGACACTCAAGTTTGTTGTTTGCGTTATGGGGCTGTGCTCCTGTCAGCTCTAGAGACAACGCAGGGCAGTGTCACTGGTCCTGATCTACTGCAGGCCCAGTTTAAGACCCACCACTGTTTCCTGAGGCTGTTCTGACTGTTTTTCCACATGGGGTGTAAACCATCAAACAAATCATTATCCAGTCTCTCTGTAAAGACCCAAATAGAAGTGAGGGGTGTAGTATTTGGAGGCTGGTGCTAAGGCTATATGTCCCCAGACTTTCCTAATGTACCACTTTTCTATTTGTGGCTTTGTGTAATCTTATCTAATACCACTTTTTTTTTTTTTGTTGGTAGATGTTTGAGAGGCGTCCCATCTGGTCGAGGAACGCGGTCAAGGCCAACATTAACATCCCCCCAGATAAACTCAAGCTGCTGCTGCCCGTCGTTGCCTACTACACGGTGAGACAAATGAAATAAAGTATGAGTATGAGGTCTTGAAAAAGTAAAAGTAGAGTATGAGGAGTAAAAGGGACTTAGCTCCATTTACAGCAGAACGTAAAGTATGTTGCTAAAATCAAAGAGTCACTCATTCACCTGTTACCTCCACAGTCTGTGTAAATCTGGCTCTCACAGATGGGGTAGGCCCAATCCCAATTCTCTAACGTACCCCTTAACCAAGGGGTTCCTAGGGATACACCGATACATCGGCTTAACATCGGTATCGGCCAATATTAAAGAGGTTAACTGACACCAACCTACAGATATTATTCTGTTGTCACATGAAGTATATGCGCTCAATATAATTGTCCTTCTCTCCTGCCTTTCTGCTTTAATCGTTGTATGAGTATTTTTGACTTGAGTCTTGCTCTGAACAGACTCAGCTGTTGTTTAGTTTCTGTCACAGACGAAAGACACAGCCAGCACAAAAAACTTTATTCAATAAGTGACAGTAATAGTAAGTCTAATTTAGCTCTGGTAAAAGCAGCACTAAATCTTCTCCTTCTAAATTCAGGTCAGATGACTGTGTTTATATTTCTTATTAAATTTGAACTGATAAAAGCACTAGCCTGATTGCTGTGTAATAGTTTATTAAAATGAGCCCTAAATGTGTCCCAGTGGTGCTGTAGACTCTTTATGCGTCCACAGTCTGAATAAAGCTAGAATATTTGAGCCATTTGTAGTAGAATTATGAGTCATAATTTGTGCAGTGGTTCTCATTTATTTTTATATAAGTTGCGTAAAAACGGGTGGAGATCTGTGCGTCAAAGTGAGCGTGGAATTTTTAAAACTGTGTGTTGGGGTACACACAACCATATCTTACTTAATATATGTAAATAAAGTCATTTCTAAACTCTGGCTATGGCCCTGTCTGTCAAATGTACTTTAAGTCCCTGAAGTGTTAAAACATTGCAGGTTTCCCACAATCCTGTAAAATGTGCAGTATATAGTTTGAGCCATGTTTGTTTGTTTAGAGTCATAGATACAGTTTGGATTTCCCACAAATAACCATAATCAAGCAGCCCTTCCTTTTTGTTTCTTTTTATCCCCACTCCTTCTCAACTATGTGTCACTCAATTCCAAGGTGACAGGGCCGTGGAGAAGTCTGTGGGTGAGACTGGGCTATGACCCCCGAAAGAGCCCCGAGTCCAAACAGTACCAGATGCTGGACTTCAGGATGCGCTGCAGCACGAAACATGGTAACAAAGTAACAAATAATGGAAGTAACAATACTTGAAGGCAACCATTCAGACTGCTAACACGTTTTGTTTCCCCACGGTAAGGTTTTTCTTTTGCTGATCTGCCGGTGAAAGCCAAGAGGAGTGCCCTTAACTACAGTCTGCCAATCACTGTCAACAAAACAGGTCAGCCCTACTAATGTCCTGCAGGCAATCGGCCATAACCATATCTGACAAAGAGTAATCAACAAGTTAACATATTGTACTTCTATGTTGTGGGTCATTTATTATGTATTAGTGGAAAAAAGGGTTCTGGGAAAATGACACTGGGCTGGGTCCCATCGAGTTGAGAGTAATGTAAAAAGTGTTTTAGGAAAAATAAACCAATCATAAAAAACTATTGATGAAATCATTGTATGCACCTGTTCACACTGACTAATGTACCCTATGGAAGAGTCCAAAGATTCCAAAAAAGATTTTTCTTTAAAATGATCATTTACATTGGACTTCATCCAACCACTAACTGTGAGTGAAAAAAGTTTTTGTGTTATCATTCATATTCTCTGAAAAATGGCCAAACAAATCTGAAATTCTATGTAAACTTATGAACACAACTGTATAACAACTTTAATGCCATCAATGATTGTTTACAACAGTTTATCTTTTTTAGAAAAATGTTTTTTATAACAAGTAACAAAATATTATTCATCTGTGGAGATTATATTAAAGATCTGATCCGTTCCCAGACCAGCCCTGACACATCGTCCCTCCAGCGTGTCCTAGGTCTTCCCCAGGACCCCTCCCCTGACCAGGAAAATTATTATTTAATAAAATTATAAAAGAAACCAACATAAAAAAAACATCTCAAAACCTTGAAGTTATATCTGTAACTTGTCATTCCCAACTGGCTGTGTCCCAAATTAAATAGAATTCGTAAAAGTTATACCACTATATAAAAAAGATAATAAACATGTTTTCACAATGTATTGACCAATTTCCTTCTGCCTCAGTTTTCAAAAAACCTAGAAAAGCTTTTCAATTCTCGTCTACATTCATTGAAAGGTCAATATGGCTTTAGACCATATATATATTTATATATATATAAATAAAGGAAAATAAATGTGAATTTTATCCACATTGTTCTGACCCAATAAAGATACATGGTGTTTCTAAATGACCTGTTCTCCTCCAGCTCCTCAGCCAGCCAGTCTGATGTCTCTCCCTGAACCGGAGAAAGCAGGCCCCAGCCAGGACTCTGGTCCCTTGTCCTACCAGCTGAAGGTCAGCCTGACACAAAGCACCTCAGCTTTTACAATGGCTGGAGTTCTTTAGAAATTATTTTAAATAACACCTCCCACAAACCACTACTTTGAGTCTAAATGAGACCTTAGATGTAGATAAATAGAAAAGCCAGCTCTAAAAGCATGTTAAATCACTTTGTGCAGTTTTGAGTTATAGAAAACACATAAATAAAGATTCTTTAGAGTTTTACTGTGGCTTGAATCTAAAGCTCTTTGAAGAGTCAGTGCGAGTAGAAGATGGAGCTTTGAAATAAACACAGTACAGGAATCATGTGACTGTGTGGCTTGTTTTGTCAGGAGTCGGCGTACATCTTCACAGAAGGCATGCTTCCTCCTCACAGGCAGATGTTCTACCAGCTGTGTGACATACACGTGGAGAGGTACGCTTAGCATTTACTAAATGAGTTGTCCTGGAAATAACCAGAATCTGTAGCAACAAAACAACATCTAAACAACAGATTATACCCTAGAAATATTTATATAAATGCTATAAGAATAAAAACACACACACACAAAGAGGGAGTGATGGAACTGGAGATGGACAGATCTCACCTCTGGTCATGAACACTTGGTAGGAGCTCAGAGTAGGGCCACTGCTCCTCCACATCCTGGCAGTAGGCCGAGTAAAAGGGATGCTGAGGTTAGAGCTGTCGGGCAGGAGAGAAGAGGAGCAGGGGATAGGGACAGATTGACTGTGGAGACGTCTGAGGGAATTACCAAAAGGAGATCAAGATGCAAATGCTTTTTTTATTTCAAAATTTAAGTTATGAAAACACGATGTCATGGTCCTTGCTTGAGGTGTCAGGATGTTTGTGTCTCAGTATCCAGAGGGTGGTGAATGCAAATGAAGGAATTGAAAAGTCCTGTGACGAAGGGACGGCTGGTGTGTCGTCGGGACGACAGACCGACTCCGAGACATGATCTCGGCAATGGTCAAGAAGGTGGTCAAGGCCAACAAACCATGTAAGAAATCACAGCAATGTACCAATGACATTTTACAACAAAATATAGACCAATGCTTTTCTTATGCAGCTATACAAAAACCTCACAAGAGACGGCGCAGCAGCCTGAGCTCCAAACTCCTGCAGAAGGATGAAGACGAGGACAGTGAAGACCAGGACGAAGACTTGGATGAGGTCAAGGACGAGGATGAAGAGGATGAGGAGTTCCAGCCGTCAGAGGGAAGTGAGAATGAGATGGAGACAGAGATGCTGGATTATATGTGACACACTTCTGGACTGTTCGCTCGGGTTTAGGCATTTCTTTATGGTCAATTTTTTTAACTTAAATGAAAGTGAAAATAAACACAAGTTTTATGAAACACGTGTTCTTCTGTCATTTTAGCCACTGTCTAAAGAGTAGTGTAGATGGCTGATCCCAAACAGACTGATGGAAAAGATGTTGTTGATGGATATGTTTGCTCTTTGTCTCAGACTGAGCCAGAGGACATTCACAACAGTGGAAGAGAAACCAGAGGAGACACTAGACCTCATTAGACCTGACCTGGACCTGAATAATTATTAAAAAGCAACAAATGATTGTGACCTTCAGAAAAACATTATTTAGATGCAATAACTTTGATTTAATTTGTTCAATAAATGACTGATATATTGTATTTAAAAGTGTGGCACAGAGAAGCTTTATGGAATAATATTCAGACAGAATTTTACCATTAAAAACACAAAACATGTGCATTTATTGAATTATGTGAAAAAACAAACCTTTTACTTCCACTAAGGCCTTTTGAGTTGTATTAATTACGTTAATATTCAAAAACAAGCATTAAGGAAACATTAACGCTGATTTCTTACGAGTAAACTGCACAAACCTCACAGATCAGCTTATATTATTTACAAAACAAACGTTCTGTAAATAATGGCATCTGCCACAATTCAATTTTACAAAAGGTGCCAAAAAACTGCAAAGTAAAGATGACTGGATATAACTGATTCCAAACGTGTCTAAATGTTAAACCAAACATGTACTGTATATTTAACCTTGTCTAATGCTGTAACTGCTGCCCTCATGACCCAGTCCCACATAAACAGAGGAGAATGAAGTAATGGATGAATGACAGATTAGTTGTAGGTTTTGTTAGATTTCAGATTACTCGAGTGCAATACACGGGTTTATGTGATTTATCCTAGAAACTTTATTTATTGCATCTTTAACTAAACTGCAGTGTTGCTGGGCAGGAAAGTGCCACACTTCAAAGCTGGCAGGTTTGACTTTGACAGTGAGACTCTGGGCCCTGTGCTGCACCTGTGTCAACTCTGCAGCAGACATCTTTGTGCCCCCCGCGGCTGCAGCATTTATTTCAGTATTTTATTTCATTATCATGGGGGGCAGGTGTGTCCAGTGAGGTTACTAAATGTCACTCCGGTTAAATATTATCCGCTGTGGAAAAAGGAAATGCTGTTGTGAGGGAGGGGTGTGGGTATAAAAGTCTTATTGGTTTCCAGCTTGTTCTTTACCGTGAACGGGATGGCGACCCTCGGGATTTTTGTAGCTGTGGCCCTGTTCCTGGAGGCGGTTTCTGCGACCTCCGTAAGTGACCCGAAAATGTACTCATTTTTCTAAAAGTAATCATGGTTTTATATGTGTTTCCAATACAAACCTCTAAATGGTAACCTTTATTTTAACAAACATTTGGAAATCTTTCTATTTGGCTCCTTATGTTAATGTTTTTGGACCCACACTGCTATGGTCTGCCCCACTACAGCAGCAACAGTGTGCAAAACTAACATTGACAGGTTTATAAGACAAAGCTTGAGGTTGTCTTAGGGTCATGTTGTTTGTGTTTGTGGCTGTAGCTCGGCGTGGTCTACACCGAGGGCGGGATGGTGGAGGGTCAGAACATCCGTCTGGGTTTACGTCGGCACATGGACGTCTTCAGAGGGATCCCTTTCGCCGGCATACCTGGACGCTTTGAGAAACCTAAACGTCACCCCGGCTGGGACGGTGGGTCGAGAGATATTTCAGTTTTATTTACAGTATATAGCCCAGTATCACAAAGATTACCTCAAAGAACTGCGTTGTATCATTTTTGGTGGCTACACTATTTTTATGTGATTGTAATGGGTCCCAGACATTTTTCTTTTTAGATATTTTTTTTGACAAATGCCAGCAACAGTTAAGAGACAGGTGAAGAAGATTTTGGAGGTCATGTTGATTTCTATAAAAATATTAAAAAGCCAATGGTTTCCTGCAGCAGTACTTGTGACATAAGAATAAAAAATAGTCAATTTATGAAGGGCGGCAGTAGCTCAGTGGGTAGAGTGGTCGTCTTTCAACCGGAAGGTAGGCGGTTCGATTCCCACTCTCCCCACAGTTCATACTGTCGCTGTGTCCTTGGGCAAGACACTTAACCCACCTTGCCTCCAGTGACTGTAACACTGGTAATTACATTAGAACAATGTAAGTCGCTTTGGATAAAAGCGTCAGCTAAATGAATAAATGTAAAATGTAAATGTAAGAAATCCAGTTTTGCATTTACAAAGGTGCAAGTCATGGACAGTCCTATTTCTGAAAGTATATAAGCATGGGTCTCAGATTTAGCAAGTCACCAGATATTGATTAAAATACAGTTTTAGTCACTGTGGATATAATTCTAAAGGTTCTTCTTCACAAACCTTAAATCTACCAAACAATCTACAATACATACTGGCATTTGAGTACTTTATGACGTGTGAGCTTCTGTTTTTGACTGTAAAAGAGTTAAAGTTAAAATATATAGTATGTTGCATTTAACTTAAAGTCCTGAAAATATGGTTCAGTTAGGGTTCTGACGTTAGCTGTTAAACAAAGCTTTTTTTTTTTTCTTGTGTCAGGTGTGTTGAAGGCCAAAGAATACAGGAAGCGTTGCCTTCAGCTGAATCTGCTCCAAAACGACATCAGAGGATCCGAGGACTGTCTGTACCTCAACATCTGGGTTCCTCACGACCGCCAAGGTACAACCAACCCTATTTACAAACCCAATACAGCATCATTCAGGGAAAAAAATAAAATAAAATAAAATCTGTGTTTCCTGTAGTGTCCACTAACCTGCCCGTCATGGTGTGGATCTACGGAGGGGGCTTCCTGGTCGGGGGCTCGATGGGGGCCAACTTCCTGGACAACTACCTGTACAGCGGGCAGCAGATCGCAGACAGAGGGAACGTTATTGTGGTGACGCTGGGATATCGTGTGGGCACTCTGGGATTTTTGAGCACAGGAGACTCTGAATTACCCGGTAAGAGAAAAGATTTGTGGTGTCAAGAATGTTATTTTAACAGCAGTGTCCCCAACCCTCATACTTCAGTCCTTGGTCAAATATGGTCTAAATTTTTGAAAAGGTTGGGAGCCCGGTCTGAGATTGGAGGAATAATGGTCTGGTAGAACTGGTTGATATGAGGTCTTCTTGTGTTTGTTCTTCAGGGAACTACGGTCTGTGGGACCAGCAGGCCGCCATCGCCTGGGTTCACAGGAACATCCGCTCGTTCGGAGGAGACCCCAACAACATCACCCTCTTTGGAGAGTCTGCAGGGGGCGCTAGTGTCAGCTTCCAGGTCAGAGACATCTTTATCTAATGACAAACAAACGACTGAAAACTGCAAACTGCAACTCCCAAAAAAAGACATTAGAAGATTTGTTTCCTTTGACAAAAAATAGTGCCTAACCTAAAAATTTACAATCAAAAAGGTACATTTATAAAAATTCTTAAATCTTGAAAACTGAACTAAAAGGTGTAACTGTTATAAATACGTAATTCCTAAATAAATAATCTAGTAAAAAGTTCATTTCTTTGGCCAACTAAAAGGAATTTCTTCAAAACAAAATAGTAGCAATGGGTAAAAAGGGTTATTATTGATTTATTATCTTGTTTTTTGCCTCAAAAGACATTGACTCCTCACAACAAAGGCCTGATCCGTAGAGCCATCTCTCAGAGCGGCGTGGCCCTCTGTCCCTGGGGCATCATCAGGAACCCACGCAAGTTTGCTGAAGAGGTCCCTCACAACTTCTCTTTTAATATTTAAAATGTCCTTGGGACGTTTTGAATTAAAAAAATGTCTTTATGTGTCTCTGCAGGTGGCTCTAAAAGTCAACTGTCCCACCGACAACAAGATGGCGGCCTGTCTGAAGATGACAGACCCAGTGCAGCTGACGATGGCCGGGACCCTCAGCATGCAGAGTTCACCTGACCGTAAGACCAAGACTAGACTAAGACCAAGACCAGACTAAGACCAAGACCAGACTAAGACCTGACCGTAAGACCCATTCAATACAGACCAAGACCGGACCAGACCGAGACCAGACCAAGACCTGACCGTAAGACCCATTCAATACAGACCAAGACCGGACCAAGACCAGACCAAGATCAGACCGAGACCCAGACCCAGACCCAGACCAGACCGAGACCGAGACCGAGTCCGAGACCAGACCAGACTGAGACCGAGACCGAGACCAAGACCAGACCATACCAAGACCGAGACCAGACCAGACCAAACCAAGACCAAGACCAAGACTAGACTAAGACCAAGACCAGACTAAGACCAGTCCTAAACCATACCAAGACGAGACCAAGACCAAGACCAGACCAAGACCAAGACCAAAACGAGACCAAAACGAGACCAAAACGAGACCAAGACCAGACCAAGACCAGTTCAAGACCAGTCCAAGATGAGACCAAGATGGGACCAAGATCAGACCAAGACCAGACCAAGCAGAGACCAAAAGCAGAGACCAAAGCAGAGACCAAGACCAGACCAAGACCAGTTCAAGACCAGTCCAAGATGAGACCAAGATGGGACCAAGATCAGACCAAGACCAGACCAAAACGAGACCAAAACGAGACCGAAACGAGACGAAGACCAGACGAAGACCAGATGAAGACCAGACCAAGACCAGACCAACCCCAGACCAAGACCAGACCAAGACCAGACAGTCAGTGATTGGTGAAGGAGGCAGAGTGACAGTGAGATTTTTATTTGTTTATAAAATAGTTTTTTATTCAATCTCAAGAATGGACAAATATACCATTTGTGGTCTTGGTAGGTCTTTGTAGGTCTTGGTAGGTCTTGGTGGGTCTTAATGGGTTTTGGTAGGTTTTGGTGGGTCTTGGTAGGTCTTTGTAGGTCTTGGTAGGTCTTGGTAGGTTTTGGTGGGTCTTGGTAGGTCTTTGTAGGTCTTGGTAGGGCTTGGTGGGTCTTGGTGGGTTTTGGTGGTTCTTGGTAGGTCTTTGTAGGTCTTTGTAGGTCTTGGTGGGTCTTGGTAGGTCTTTGTAGGTCTTGGTAGGTCTTGGTGGGTCTTGGTGAGTCCTTGGTGGGTCTTGGTGAGTTTTGGTAGGTCTTGGTGGGTCTTGGTGGGTCTTTGTAGGTCTTGGTAGGTCTGGGTGGGTCTTGGTGGGTCTTTGTAGGTCTTGGTAGGTCTTGGTAGGTTTTGGTGGTTCTTGGTAGGTCTTTGTAGGTCTTTGTAGGTCTTGGTGGGTCTTGGTAGGTCTTTGTAGGTCTTGGTAGGTCTTGGTGGGTCTTGGTGAGTTTTGGTAGGTCTTGGTGGGTCTTGGTGAGTTTTGGTAGGTCTTGGTGGGTCTTGGTGGGTCTTTGTAGGTCTTGGTAGGTCTGGGTGGGTCTTGGTGGGTCTTTGTAGGTCTTGGTAGGTCTTGGTGGGTCTTGGTGGGTCTTTGTAGGTCTTGGTAGGTCTTGGTGGGTCTTGGTGAGTTTTGGTAGGTCTTGGTGGGTCTTGGTGGGTCTTTGTAGGTCTTGGTAGGTCTGGGTGGGTCTTGGTGGGTCTTTGTAGGTCTTGGTAGGTCTTGGTGGGTCTTGGTGGGTCTTTGTAGGTCTTGGTAGGTCTTGGTGGGTCTTGGTGGGTTTTGGTAGGTCTTGGTGGGTCTTGGTGGGTCTTTGTAGGTCTTGGTAGGTCTGGGTGGGTCTTGGTGGGTCTTTGTAGGTCTTGGTAGGTCTTGGTGGGTCTTGGTAGGTCTTGGTAGGTCTTGGTGGGTCTTTGTAGGTCTTGGTGGGTCTTTGTAGGTCTGAGTCCGAGACAAGACTGAGTAAAAAGCATAAAAGCAAGACAACCCCTTTAAAATAAATTGTCACAAGACCAACACCAGACGTTGTCTTTCAATATTAAAGGAAAACAGTTTTAGTCCCTCAGAATCAGTTTTACTATCTTTCAGTGTAAGTGTCAAGGTAGCACTCAATGTATTATATTAGACTTAAACAATATGATCAAGTGGGCGCGCAGTGGCTCAGCGGGAGAGTGGTCGTCCTATAACCAGAAGGTTGGTGGTTCGATTCCTGCTCTCCTCTGTTCATGCTGTTGTTGTGTCCTTGGGAAATGCACTTAACCCTTGCCTCCAGTGTCTGCAGCTCTGGTGTATGAATGTGTGTGACTGTAGAGGTGTGTTTAGTGGTGGTCGGAGAAGGCTGTGAGCGCTGTGTGTATGACAGCCCCCCCCCGCTATATGAATACATGCCATTTACCATAAAGATATTAGAGGTAAGAGGGTCTTGAAATGTCTTCGTATTATTTACTTAGAAGCAGTTGTTTTTTTATGTAATTAATTCTAATCCAACTCACGCGTTGTTGAAAGTTGAGCTGTACACGGTTGATTAGGAAGAAGAGACATTGAAATACAAGTTCTGAATTGCACCTTTCTTCTGCTGTCTCTCTTGCAGCAAAAAAAAGTAACCTCTCAATTAACAGCCATCATGTTCAATGTACTTCTTCATTCTACCAGCAGGAGCAGCTGTAGGAACAGATATGATTCTTAAGCAATACTCTCATGATCTTATTTTTATATGTTTATTTACTCATTGTTAAACCTACATGGTGCATACTCTTACTTAGTGCTCTCTAACTCTTGTTCCTTGCACTCTCCAGACCCTCTGGTGGAGAACCTGGTGCTCTCTGCTGTTGTCGACGGAGACTTCCTTCCCGACGAGCCCCATAACCTGTTCCACAACGCGGCCGAGGTCGACTACATCGCCGGAGTCAACGACATGGACGGACACCTCTTCACCTCCTTGGACATCCCCTCCATCAACTCCATGCTGGTGGACACTTCTCTGTGAGTTAACGCTCGGGCCCAGCTGGAACCCGGATTTAGTGACGTCACATGTATTTAGTCTTTTTATTTAAGTGTGGGCTCATAAGACCCTCTGGGCTCTATGCTTTCTAAGATAAATTAACTTTAAGACTATAATATAATATAATGTCTTAGCTTTGTTTTTCTGCAAATGTTCTGTTTTCATTGGTTTTGGAAATCCTATAAAACATTTGTTTTATTGAATTAATATTACACTGCAGCTTATGTAGACATAATCAAAATCAGAATTATCTTAGTTGTTTGCACAGTCCCAAATGAAAACCTTTTTGATCGGCCTGTTTTGTGACAGCCCTTTGCTTCACGAGACAGGGTTCACGGCCCATATCGCCCTCCACAGCCAGCTGTGCAGTGTATTCAGGCACACCTAAAACGCACCTGATTGCCCGACACTGTGCGTTACTGACATGATGTTCTTCGAAACCCCACTCCTGCCTCATAAAATAGAAATGCAATATAAAATAAAAGTCTAAATGCAGGGCCTGTTCCTTCTGGCAGTGAGGACATGAGGAGGCTGCTGGGTTCGTACACTAAGGAGAAGGGTAAGGAGGGTCTGGAAAGTGCCTACTCCACCTACACCATTGGCTGGGCCTCGAATCCCAACCGAGAGACCGTCAAGAAAACTGTGGTGTCCATCGGAACGGACTACATCTTCCTGGTTCCCACTCAGGCCGCGCTTTACCTGCACGCTGCCAACGCCACGTAAGAACTACACTTTTGTTTTCTGCTGAGATTACTGTCAGAAGTGCAAAGCTTCACAGATATTATAGTGTTACAGAAATTACACAAGAATACCCCGTTTAATTCCAATTCCTTTAACAATGATTGAACATTTTTAAATTGCAGACCCAAAGACAGTAGAGCTATTCATCTAAACTATATTTTATTATTTAGTTTTTATCTATTTTGCCCAAACCGTTATTATAGTAACCAGGATGCTCTGTTCTAGTTATCTTCAACTTTTCAAATTATAAACTATACCAATAGTCGGTACTCACAGGTATTAGACTTGTGCTCATCTGACCTCCTCGAGTTCTGCTTTATCAGAACTTTAGTCACTGCAGTTTGAGTTTGTCTCTTTTTCCTTTATACAGCACATTTCGAGATAATAAAAGTAGAACAAACTGCCATCATCCTCTGTTAGGTCAAGATGCACAAAATCTTCTTCAAAATAATAAAAATGTCATTAATAAAAGAATTTAGCCATCAACATGGCTCTGAAATCTGTGCTCGGGATGAACATGTACTCTCTATACGTTCAGTTCAGTTCTTTTCTTATGTTTCCACTCTGTGTCCCGCTGTAGGACGGGCCGTACCTACTCGTACCTCTTCTCCGAGCCCAACCGTATGGGGGGCATCACAACGCCCTACCCCAGTTGGATGGGGGCGGACCACGCTGACGACCTGCAGTACGTCTTTGGGAAGCCCTTCAGCACTCCTCTGGGGTACTGGCCTCGCCACCGGGACGTCTCCAGATACATGATCGCCTACTGGACCAACTTCGCCAAAACGGGGTAAAGACCACTGCTTCTATAATGATACTTTTACACAAAATACCAAGGACGTAGTGTATTCGAAGACCAGATGTCATCACTGCTTTAACACAGAAGCACTTGGGTAAAACATATTTCACTGTCCCTTTTATTCACTCGGACAAACACTAAAAGTCCTACGACACTCCTGGACAGACAATTAGGGGGAAAAATCAAAAGGGTCTGAAACATTAAAGAGTGCCGTTAGTCTCACTCAGATATTTGTCCAACCTGACATAAACCTGTGGAAGCTACTAGAGCCACATAAAAGTCTGTCTGTAGACAAACTTACAGCATGTGTTTAATGAGTCCTCTGGAGGTGAGTTATTGATACCAGAACTATTCAATCACAGCCGGGCTAAAGGAGCTCTGACACATGTGCACGGTGATGAATCTGAGTTTAGTCCAGACAAAATCTCATTAAAACATTTGTATGAGGTATTCTTACACTTAAAACAGCTGCAATGCTCTTTAAATGAAATAAACTGCACCCACACCCGTCTCGTAGAGGCTAAGGGGATTGGTTCAAAGCACGTGGGGCGGGGCTCAGCTATAAGTAAATTAAACTATTGTCCTTTATCACTGACTTCAGCTCTGAAGGTTAATGTGAGCTTCTTCACCACAAACTGGAGACAAAAACAAAGAAGTTATATCTTATTAGAGAACAATTTCCAGCTGTGCAGTTGCAGACAAGCACCATCAGTGGGTTTAAATCTTGAGAAGTTAGTGTTGCGTTTAGTTTCAAGTCAAGGTAAACAATAAAGAACTGTTGTTGCTTTAGCTAGTGTACAGTAGGTAAGAGTAGTTCACACTCTCCTCTCACAGAAGTCAGGTTATATTCTTTAACTGTTCTCTGTGAAGTGCTTGTTTTAGCTCAATCTGAGAAAGTGCTGTAGGACATCCTCCTCACTTCGGCTTCTGACCGTTTCCTCCACAGAGACCCCAACAAAGGCGACCTGTCCGTCCCTGCCACCTGGCCTCAGTTCACCAGCGACGACCACCAGTATCTGGAGATCCACCACAGCATGAACAAGAACTACATTGGGCAAAAATTAAGGATGCGCTACGTTCATTTCTGGGCCAGTATCCTGCCCAACTTCCCTGATCCAACCGTCTTCATATAAAAAAAAAAAAAAACTGATTAAAACAATACCATCAGCACCAATACACACATACTCTTACTCTAATAAACTATACATGAGTGAAAAATGTAATACTGTTTCTTTAATTTGATTTATAATGTTATTATAGCCACTTCAGTTTTTCAGTCAACAGTTGTGGGTGCTTTGAACATGCCCAGCCTTTCTGACGCTAAGTGTTGTGTAAGTGTGTGTTCTTTCTTACTTTTATTATTGTCGGCCTCAACTCTAACATATCAACAGCTGTAGTAAGTATTTGGGGTGATTTTCTTTATCTTATCGACCACATGCTTCTCTGCTGTGAATGAGGCTAGCTGTGTGAGAACCAAACACAAGCACCAAGGAAAGTAATTATTACACAACAGTCTACTTTATTGCCCCAGGGCAGATATTTATCTCAACACGACCACTGCCAGTTACAGTACAAACATTTCAATAAACACCACCAACATTATACACACACTTATTATTTATATTATTATTATTTATTTTGATTATGGGACCGTACACATTAATAAACAGTTCTGTAAATATGCCTGCGTTAAAGCCAGGAGTCTATTTTTCATCTGTGGTCCCTGGACAGATGTTAAAAGTCACCCTAAAAAAGACAGATTAAAAGTGAAACAATTAGAGAATAGGTTATTACAAAAAAGTATCTACGTTAAAATGCTACAACACACCACTGACGGAAAAAGGACTGGACACAAGCAGTCCCGTTAAACTCTTTCAGGCGCCATTTTTCGCCATTATGGAGGTTGCCATGTTGATTTTTTTGGAGCCAGAAGTCCCTAATTTGGGCATATGGGCTGATTTGGTAACCAGTGAGCCAATCAGAGGCTGGCTTGTTGAAAGTCCGTTGATCACGTTCTCTTCTCCTGCAGAGAGCAGCCAAGCTCGAGTGAGACCTGATCTAAACTTAGCATTTCTGCTCTTTCACGGTCCCTGTGTTGTGGCGCCCTCTGGCTGCTGCTCTACTTCAGGTTCAAATATCACACAAATATCTAAGTTTTTTATTTTTTCAGGACAAAAGACATTTCAGTTCAGAAGTATTACAGCTACAGTTCTAATTATCAGTGAGCCATTTCTTTAGTTGAATCTTAAATAAACTAAGTGCCTAAACTAAAAGGAGTGAGGTTCCATCCAACGACAGCTCAAACAGAAAAGGCCAAACAAACTCTTTCTCAGAGAAACAATGCAGATTCTTCTATTATCACTTGTTTGTACATTAATAAATTGTCTGATTGGAGGAATGAATGAATGAATCATTTGCATATTGAAGTGGTCTGAATTGAACATTAAATATAAGAGGGCACAGTTGATTGTGAGGTTGTCTGTTTATTTGGTGATTTCTGACATTTATATTTTTCTGTGATATTAAAAACAGCAGTTCTTTGTTTCTATGTTGCACCCATTAATACAACTAATCCCTCAAAGTCTGAATCATACACAAGACTTTATTATGTAGTTCTTTCATGTTGTTGCTTAATACAGATTTTTGCCCAACGATAAATGATAAAAGCATTTGTAGCAACATTATACATTACATTCAAGTCTTTCATAAGCCTTTCAAACTAAATAGGACCACTTGTGTCCCGTCTGTGTTTTTTTGTGCAACGACATTTTGATTTCTGGTTAAAACCTTTTTCTTTCTCAAGTGTTGAAATCCTTTAATGTTTCCATGGCAACCTTTAAAAGCAATTTCTTCTTTAACCGCCAAAACTGGCATTTTGAGGGGATAAAGGATATTAAATATTTGTTATTTATGTAAGGAATGCAGTTGCATTCAGATTAAAAAAATTGTTAGGGTTAAACATAACTTTTTACAGTACATCGATCTATTACACATAAAGACTAGATAGACTTGTTTACAGCAGTGCGGTTCCAGAGTCACAGGGTTGTTCTAACAAACTATATGTTTCTATACTTTATTTTACATTTCTTTCATTTAAAGATAAATAGAGCACATGATGTCTCACCACAAAATGAAAACCTATACAGTATTATAACATATATATACATATATATGATTAAGGTTTTTCTTTAAAAAACTACAAATAAACAAACAAACAAATGAACAAAGAGACAGCCCAGTGTTCTTGAAGTTACTGATAAAAAAAATCTAATGACTGCTACACATTAAAATTGCTACATTTCTGTAGTTTTGAGACAAGTTTATCAAGTAGGGTTAATGTCTCAGTCATCCAGGACATACTCAAGAAAAGGTTTCAAAGGTGAAGGTGAAGACATTTGGTCCCTCATCCAAGAGACATTGTCAATTCTAAGAGCCACTGATTAAAGAGAAGTAGAGAACCCTTCTTTGAACAGAGGAGGTGGACTGACACAACCTTTCCTCCTTTAATAAAAGTTTATTGAAACCAAAGCCGAAACAGTTTCCCTCCCAAAGGGCATTAACGTCTGAAGGTTACATCTTCAGGAGAGAAAATTCAAGACACAGACCAAGACTTCTGTGTTTTATTTCCAAGCATGTTAAACTTTATTAAACTCATGACATGCTTATAAGAGTGGAGCCCCAGGTCAGAACAGACCCCCCAAATATCACTCTTCAAGTCTTCAAGTCTACTAAATATTAATTTCAGTTTTGAACACATTCTCTGTTATTTGTCGACTTTGATTTCAACAATGTTTAGAACTGACATTAAAACTTGTAAACAAGGAACAGAAATATATAATTTGTATTTGTTTGTGTCTAATGCACTCCTTTCAAAACACAACAAAGATTTTCCACAAATATTTTATGATTGTGTAAAATCTGTGTTGCCCCAGGTGAAGCGCTCTGGGGGCGTGGCTTGGAGCAGGTGTGATTTGTCTCCAGAGCCTCACTGTCGCAGGACTGTGCACTGCGCTGTGAACTCGGAGCAGAGAGGATGGACACTCAGGCCGTGTCCGTGGGGAAAGTAGTCGCAGTACTAGGGCTGGGGATCTGCGCCATGTTCGTGACCCAGGGCGGACCTCCTCTGGACGGCGTCTCCAGCGGGGAGCTCTCCTGGATGAGCCTCGGGCTTCAGGACGCTCCGGCCCGGGCTCTGCTCTGCCTCTCTGCCACGGCGGGTCTGCTGGGGTTGGCCTGGTTCTACCGCCTGCTCTTCTGCCCGCTGGATCTGCTCAGGACACCGGAGGAGGTGGGATACATTGTGCCGGACGGACACTCCAGAGCCCAGGCTGTGAACCAAGTCCGGCGGCGGAGGAAGACCGGAGACCTGCCGCCGGTGTTCCCCAACGGCTGGTACCACGTCCTGGACTCACAGCTGCTGCCCCGCGGCCGAGTCCGGAGCCTCTTTGTGCTGGGTACGACTTTACTCACTCCACGGTAACAAGGAAACATTCAAGTTTAAATCTGTTCAAGTTTTAGTCAAATACTTTCAGAAACGATTTTACTAAAGATATAATTGTAGTGGTTACCACCGACCACCAGGGGTCACTAGTGGTTAAGATGGGTGATTGCTGAGCTCAGTTAGGAGTCGGCCACATTGTTTTGTTACAGTTGTAGATGCCAACGTGGTTGTATTAAGCTGTTCTACTTAATTAATGTAAGTTGACTTGTTCTAGTATTATCACTGTTATGCATAATTGAGTCTAGGTTATATCCCTGATACATATGTAAGAGTGGTTAGCTCCATCTTATTTTGTTATGTGTATATGTTTGCAGGGCTTCCTCATCTCTGTCATTAAACATACAGCTTGACATTGAGGAGTGTATTTCTTCATGAGGAAGCCATGGTTGTTGTGGAGTGCTGTGTTCCTGGCTGCGCATTCAAGTCCGACGACGTGTCTGAAGCCCTCGCCATTGCCCTGCTGACTAATCATGGTTTTGTCCATCAAATCCCGCCTGTCATGGCTGCGCTAGCCCATGCCCAAGTCCCTCAGGGCCCGAAACTCGACCGGCCTAGAGTTGATGTTGGCGTGTCAATAGAAGAATGGAATGTGTTCACCCGTCGGTGGGACGTCTTTCGCATCGGCTCAGGTATAGGAGATGCACAGGCCCGTTCCAGCTGTTTCAGTGCGCTGGGCCCGATCTTGAGACCGCCTGCTGAAAATCAATCCCGACGCCGCCTCCGGACCCTTGATGGATCTTATTGCCACCATGCGCTCCCTAGCAGTCATTCCAGTGGCCACATGCGTCCTGCGTACCAAGCTACTTCAGTTACATCAGGAACGTGATGAAACTTTTCGTGCCTTTACTGCCAGAGTACGGGGTAAAGCGGAGACATGCGCCTACAGTGCAGTATGTGAGTGTGGCAAGAATGTGGACTACACTGACCACATTATTCGTGACGTCTTGATCAATGGCATCTACGACCCAGACATACGCCGTGATACACTGGGAATACCTGATGTCCTGACCAGACCTGTTAATGACGTGATCGCACTGGTGGAAAACAAGGAGATGGCTCGTAATGCTCTCCCGTCATCTACCCTGTCGGCCCTGTCATTGTTCCAGCGCCTGAAGAAAAACCCACATACTAGCCCCTCCCCGACCCCAGCCCCTGCGGACAGGGCCAAGGAAGCTTCCTGCCCCGATTGTAAAGGCACCTTTAAGGTTTTCACGGAGGGTTCTCGTGGATGGAATACTAAGCCACACCAGATCTGCATTGACTGCTATAAGGCCCGCCGGCGGAAGAGGCGACCACAGCCATTGACTGGCGGTCAACAGGCCGCCATGGAGTCAGAGCCCATCTCCCAGATTTCTTCAGTCCAATCTGGAGCCCGCCCTGGCCAATGTTATGCGAACCGGCGCCGGCGTGGTGCTCCAACGTCGCACAGCAGTGTCACCAGACCTTTACCTGTCAGACTCGAGCACCACATTTTTTCAAAAGGCGAATGGAGACGCGCCAGGATGAGAGACCACCCCCGAGTGTCTGTCACTGTCTCGGTTGACCAGCTGGTCAGACCGTGTGACAGCACCATCAACCGTGGCTTGGACTATGAGGCCACGATCTCTGCCATTGCGGACACTGGGGCACAATCAGACCTTTGGTCTCTAGAGGAGTTCCTTGCCTGTGGATTCTCGCGACGACCTGCACCCCGTCAGTCTTAGCCTGTCGGCTGCTAACCGCTCCCCCATAGCTATCGTAGGAGCGTTCTTTGCCAGACTCTCAACAGCCCCTAGAAGTGGCGTAGCAACATCTTGCCGCCATGGTGTACGTGAGCAGCTCCGTCCGCGCCATGTACCTGTCCTATGAGTCGTTACTCAACCTCGACCTCTTGCCTAGGGACTTTCCGTCGAGTCACAGCAGCGGAGGACATTGCGATGCGCGTGGCCCCACCGCTCTCGACACACCACCCGAGCCCTCGTCAGTCAGCGCTACACGGTCCACCGACAGTGGATGCAGGGACCCGAACATTGTCCATGACGCCCAGTGCTCGTGTCCCCAGCGCACGGTCCCTCCTCCACGCCCTACTGCATTACCGTTCCCATGCGCACCAGAAAATAACGAACGGATGAAAGAATGGCTGCTCACACAATTCGCTTCATCGACATTCAACACCTGCCCTCATCGGGCATTGCCTTGCATGGACGGGCCGCCCATCGAAATACATGTGGACCCAGCAGCCACTCCAAGAGCATGTCACACCGCAGCTAGTGTGCCTCTGCACTGGCAGCAGAGGGTCTATGACGACCTTCTGCGGGACGAGGCCCTCGGGGTCATTGAACGTGTCCCGTACGGCGAACCGGTTACATGGTGCCATCGTATGGTTGTCACTCGGAAGCACGACGGCTCTCCCCGCAGGACGGTGGACCTCTCACCTCTCAACAAGTTCTGCCAACGTGAGACATTCGCCACCGAGTCCCCGTTCCACCTTGCACGCCGTATCCCCAAGAACACCTGGAAAACTGTCACTGACGCCTGGAATGGCTACCACAGTGTGCCTCTGCGGGTATCGGATCGTCCTCTTACCACCTTAATCACGCCCTTCGGCCGCTGGCGCTACACTAGGGTGCCACAAGGCTTCCTATCATCGGGTGATGGCTACAATCGCCGTTTTGATGCGGTCCTCTCAGACTATGAGCGCAAGGAACGTTGCGTAGATGACACGATCCACTATGACACTGACTTGGAAAAACACTGGTGGAGGACGATTGACTTTCTAGCACGTGTCGGTCGGTCAGGCATCGTGCTGAACCCGAACAAGTTTCAATTTGCAGAAAGGGAGGTCGATTTTGCCGGCTTTAGGGTTTCGGACACTACCATCGAACCTCTACCAAAGTACTTGGACGCCATCCGAGAATTCCCCACCCCGGACTCCACTACGGATATAAGAAGCTGGTTTGGCCTGGTTAACCAGGTTTCCAACTATGCCCAGTTACGCGACACGATGGCGCCTTTTAAGCCATTCCTCAGCCCGCGCTGCAAGTTTTCCTGGTCCCCCGAACTAGAGGAAGCCTTCCAGACGTCCAAACAGGCCATAATTGGGGCCATCCGTGAGGGCGTGGAGATCTACGATATGCAGAGACGTACCTGCCTCCGCCCTGACTGGTCCAGGCGGGGCGTTGGTTATTTCCTACTCCAACAGCATTGTGGATGCACCTCTGGGATCCCGGACTGTTGCCCTGGTGGATGGAGGATCACCCTAGCTGGTTCACGTTTTTTGTCCTCGGCAGAACAACGTTATGCAGCCATCGAGGGAGAGGCCCTGGCCGTGGCTTGGGGCCTTGAGCAGACAAGGTATTTCACGCAGGGATGCGACAACCTTGTCGTGGTGACCGATCATAAGCCTCTGGTGAAGATCTTCGGCGACCGTGAGCTAGATGAGATAACAAACTCTCGCCTATTCCGGCTCAAACAGCGTACTCTCCCATGGCGCTTTGACATCGTACACCTACCTGGCAGAAGCAACCACGCTGCTGATGCAACCTCGAGGCATCCCTCCCCTTCCGGCTCGGCGAACGGCCTCTCACTAGGGTCGCATAGCATACCTGACACAGTGGAGTCGGCACTTATGGCGTCAATCCGCGAGGATGCGCAGGAACTTGGTGCCATCTCATGGTCCCTCCTCGCCCGAGAGACAGCAGCTAATGCGTGCCTTGCCCACCTCTTACATCTCATTGAGCATGAGGGTGGGATTGACGTTAACGACCCTGCCTTGGCCGACCTATCGCCAGTCTGTGAGTCTATCTATGCACAAGATGGCGTCCTGTTATATTGTGACCGTGTTGTGGTCCCTCCGTCTCTGCGCGAAAGGGTCCTTCGTCACCTTCATGCCGCTCACCAAGGGGTTTCGGCAATGGAGCAGCGGGCCTGCGCCATAGTCTATTGGCCCGGGATGTCGAAGGACATCCAAGCTACCAGAGCTGGATGTGCGGACTGTAACCGGAATGCCCCGTCACAGGCGGCTACTCCACCCCTTCCTTCTTCACCTCCGTCCACCCCCTTTGAGGCGATATTTGCTGACTTCTTTGACTACGGGGGCCGCCACTACTTAGTTGTCGGGGACCGACTCTCAGGTTGGGTAGAGGTCCTGTGCTCCACAGCAGGCACTGACTTAGGGGGCTCGGCTGGCCTGGTTCGCCATCTTCGAACATTCTTCGCTACTTTTGGCGTTCCAGATGAACTATCGAGCGATGGTGGTCCGGAGTTTACTGCGAGCCACACAGAAGGTTTTCTCCGCTTGTGGCATGTCAGACATCGCGTGTCCTCAGTCGTTTTCCACAGTCAAATGGGAGAGCGGAAGTTGCTGTGAAGACTGCTAAGCGCCTCCTGATATCCAACACTGGACCAACTGGCAGCCTTGATCATGATCGCTTCCTGCGTGCTATGTTGCAGTTGCGTAACACACCCGACCCCGACTGCAACCTCTCACCTGCAGATCATATTTGGCCGCTCTTCGGACTCGTTCTCTTTCATCAACAGACTGGAGAAATTCTCGAACCCGCATGTGCGCCGCTTTGGCGACAGGCATGGGCAGCGAAGGAGGATGCCCTCCGAACCAGGATATCCCGGACGACTGAGTCTCTGAGGCTTCATTCGAGACCACTTCGACCGTTAGCACTTGGCGAGACAGTGTTCCTCCAGAATCTGCAAGGTCCGAGCCCACACAAGTGGGACAGATCAGGTGGTAGTGGAGTCACTGGGTCACGATCAGTATCGTGTTAGGGTAGACGGGTCAGGTCGCCTGACCTTGCGTGTCGGCGGTTTCTCCGAACCTTTACGCCAGCCAGCTCTTTTACGCGACAGCCGGCTGCTCCGCTGCCTCCACCGCCCGCGACCCTGTATCACGTGCCCCGATCCGCCCATACGGACCCGGGCATGCCTGATGTCCCTGCTGGTGGACCCCACGACACGGCTTTGGACAACCCCCCCCTGTCGCCTTGTGATAGCCCGGCCTCTGCCGCGAGCCCACGGTGAGCCCGCCTAAGGACATCACTCCGGATGTATCACTCCCGGCGTCACGACCCCCGCCTTTGTTGCCACAGCCCCCTCGGATGGCCCGTACGAGGAGACCACCCAGACGTTACGAGCCCGAGACGGGCCGTTGGATACAGACCTGAGTCCGTTCACCTATCCTGGCTTATATGTTCACGGACTGGGGGGGATGCAGTGGTTACCACCGACCACCAGGGGTCACTAGTGGTTAAGATGGGTGATTGCTGAGCTCAGTTAGAGTCGGCCACATTGTTTTTGTTACAGTTGTAGATGCCAACGTGGTTGTATTAAGCTGTTCTACTTAATTCATGTAAGTTGATTTGTTCTAGTATTATCACTGTTATGCATAATTGAGTCCAGGTTATATCCCTGATACATATGTAAGAGTGGTTAGCTCCATCTTATTTTGTTATGTGTATATGTTTGCAGGGCTTCCTCATCTCTGTCATTAAACATACAGCTTGACATTGAGGAGTGTATTTCTTCAATAATAGTTTAGTTATAAACTAAAGGTTTTAAACGGTTTTGGCTCGACCGTGTTATCAAATATAGCCTAGCCCATGTTGGTGCTAATCTTGTGTACAGAAAAGTTAGCTTAAAACATGACTTTGGGCTCGTCGAAAGTTTTAAATCTGCAAAAATTAGCTTTAAAAGTTTCTTTGGGAGATAGCACACTGCTAACCAAAAAGTTGTTATTTATAGTGGGACTAGTTTTGGTCTGGTGTCCTGGTCCGGTGTCCTGGTCCGGTGTCCTGGTCCGGTGTCCTGGTCTTGTGTCTTGGTCTGGTGTCTTGGTCTGGTGTCCTGGTCTGGTGTCTTGGTCCGGTGTCTTGGTCCGGTGTCCTGGTCCGGTGTCCTGGTCTTGTGTCTTGGTCCGGTGTCTTGGTCCGGTGTCCTGGTCCGGTGTCTTGGTCTGGTGTCTTGGTCCGGTGTCTTGGTCCGGTGTCTTGGTCCGGTGTCCTGGTCTTGTGTCTTGGTCTGGTGTCTTGGTCTGGTGTCTTGGTCCGGTGTCCTGGTCTTGTGTCCTGGTCTGGTGTCTTGGTCCGGTGTCCTGGTCCGGTGTCCTGGTCTTGTGTCTTGGTCTGGTGTCTTGGTCTGGTGTCTTGGTCTGGTGTCCTGGTCTGGTGTCTTGGTCTGGTGTCTTGGTCCGGTGTCCTGGTCCGGTGTCCTGGTCTTGTGTCTTGGTCCGGTGTCTTGGTCCGGTGTCCTGGTCTGGTGTCTTGGTCCGGTGTCTTGGTCCGGTGTCTTGGTCCGGTGTCCTGGTCTTGTGTCTTGGTCTGGTGTCTTTGTCTGGTGTCTTGGTCCGGTGTCTTAGTCCGGTGTCTTGGTCCGGTGTCCTGGTCCGGTGTCCTGGTCTTGTGTCTTGGTCCGGTGTCCTGGTCCGGTGTCCTGGTCTTGTGTCCTGGTCCGGTGTCTTGGTCCGGTGTCCTGGTCCGGTGTCTTGGTCCGGTGTCCTGGTCCGGTGTCCTGGTCCGGTGTCTTGGTCCGGTGTCTTGGTATGGTGTCCTGGTCCGGTGTCTTGGTCCGGTGTCCTGGTCCGGTGTCCTGGTCTTGTGTCTTGGTCCGGTGTCTTGGTCTGGTGTCCTGGTCTTGTGTCCTGGTCCGGTGTCCTGGTCTGGTGTCCTGGTCCGGTGTCCTGGTCTTGTGTCTTGGTCCGGTGTCCTGGTCCGGTGTCCTGGTCTTGTGTCCTGGTCCGGTGTCCTGGTCCGGTGTCCTGGTCTTCTGTCCTGGTCCGGTGTCCTGGTCTGGTGTCTTGGTCCGGTGTCCTGGTCTTGTGTCTTGGTCTGGTGTCTTTGTCCGGTGTCTTGGTCCGGTGTCTTAGTCCGGTGTCTTGGTCCGGTGTCCTGGTCCGGTGTCCTGGTCTTGTGTCTTGGTCCGGTGTCCTGGTCCGGTGTCCTGGTCTTGTGTCCTGGTCCGGTGTCTTGGTCCGGTGTCCTGGTCCGGTGTCTTGGTTCGGTGTCTTGGTATGGTGTCCTGGTCCGATGTCTTGGTCCGGTGTCCTGGTCCGCTGTCCTGGTCCGGTGTCCTGGTCTTGTGTCTTGGTCCGGTGTCTTGGTCTGGTGTCCTGGTCTGGTGTCTTGATCCGGTGTCCTGGTCCGGTGTCCTGGTCCGGTGTCTTGGTATGGTGTCCTGGTCTTGTGTCTTGGTCCGGTGTCCTGGTCTTGTGTCTTGGTCCGGTGTCCTGGTCCGGTGTCCTGGTCTTGTGTCCTGGTCCGGTGTCCTCGTCCGGTGTCCTGGTCTTGTGTCCTGGTCCGGTGTCCTGGTCTGGTGTCTTGGTCCGGTGTCCTGGTCCGGTGTCCTGGTCCGGTGTCTTGGTCCGGTGTCTTGGTATGGTGTCCTGGTCCGGTGTCTTGGTCCGGTGTCCTGGTCCGGTGTCCCGGTCTTGTGTCTTGGTCCGGTGTCTTGGTCTGGTGTCCTGGTCTGGTGTCTTGATCCGGTGTCCTGGTCCGGTGTCCTGGTCCGGTGTCCTGGTCCGGTGTCTTGGTCCGGTGTCTTGGTATGGTGTCCTGGTCCGGTGTCTTGGTCCGGTGTCCTGGTCCGGTGTCCTGGTCTTGTGTCTTGGTCCGGTGTCTTGGTCTGGTGTCCTGGTCTGGTGTCTTGATCCGGTGTTCTGGTCCGGTGTCCTGGTCCGGTGTCTTGGTATGGTGTCCTGGTCTGGTGTCCTGGTCCGGTGTCCTGGTCCGGTGTCCTGGTCTTGTGTCCTGGTCCGGTGTCCTGGTCTGGTGTCCTGGTCCGGTGTCCTGGTCTTGTGTCTT
The DNA here is from genome assembly GCA_024416835.2 of Perccottus glenii. NCBI lineage: Eukaryota > Metazoa > Chordata > Actinopteri > Gobiiformes > Odontobutidae > Perccottus > Perccottus glenii. Next base: position 43,652,735 of record CM044547.2, read on the forward strand.
GGTCCGGTGTCCTGGTCCGGTGTCCTGGTCTTGTGTCCTGGTCCGGTGTCCTCGTCCGGTGTCCTGGTCTTCTGTCCTGGTCCGGTGTCCTGGTCCGGTGTCCTGGTCTGGTGTCTTGGTCCGGTGTCCTGGTCTTGTGTCTTGGTCTGGTGTCTTAGTCCGGTGTCTTGGTCCGGTGTCCTGGTCCGGTATCCTCGTCTTGTGTCTTGGTCCGGTGTCCTGGTCCGGTGTCCTGGTCTTGTGTCCTGGTCCGGTGTCTTGGTCCGGTGTCCTGGTCCGGTTTCTTGGTTCAGTGTCTTGGTATGGTGTCCTGGTCCGGTGTCTTGGTCCGGTGTCCTGGTCCGGTGTCCTGGTCTTGTGTCTTGGTCCGGTGTCTTGGTCTGGTGTCCTGGTCTGGTGTCTTGATCCGGTGTCCTGGTCCGGTGTCCTGGTCCGGTGTCTTGGTATGGTGTCCTGGTCTGGTGTCCTGGTCCGGTGTCCTGGTCTTGTGTCTTGGTCCGGTGTCCTGGTCCGGTGTCCTGGTCTTGTGTCCTGGTCCGGTGTCCTGGTCTGGTGTCCTGGTCCGGTGTCCTGGTCTTGTGTCTTGGTCCGGTGTCCTGGTCCGGTGTCCTGGTCTTGTGTCCTGGTCCGGTGTCCTGGTCTGGTGTCCTGGTCCGGTGTCCTGGTCTGGTGTCTTGGTCCGGTGTCTTGGTATGGTGTCCTGGCCTGGTGTCTTGGTCCGGTGTCCTGGTCTGGTGTCCTGGTCTGGTGTCTTGGTCCGGTGTCCTGGTCCGGTGTCCTGGTCCGGTGTCTTGGTATGGTGTCCTGGTCTGGTGTCTTGGTCCGGTGTCCTGGTCTGGTGTCCTGGTCTGGTGTCCTGGTCCGGTGTCCTGGTCCGGTGTCCTGGTCTGGTGTCCTGGTCTGGTGTCTTAGTATGGTGCCCTGGTCTTGTGTCTTGGTCCGGTGTCTTGGTCTGGTGTCTTGGTCCGGTGTCTTGGTCCGGTGTCCTGGTCCGGTGTCCTGGTCTGGTGTCTTGGTCCGGTGTCCTGGTCTTGTGTCTTGGTCCGGTGTCCTGGTCTTGTGTCTTGGTCCGGTGTCTTGGTCCGGTGTCCTGGTCTGGTGTCTTGGTCTGGTGTCCTGGTCCGGTGTCTTGGTCCGGTGTCTTAGTCCGGTGTCTTGGTCTGGTGTCCTGGTCCGGTGTCTTGGTCCGGTGTCTTAGTCCGTTGTCCTGGTCCGGTGTCTTGGTCTGGTGTCTTGGTCCGATGTTCTGGTCTGGTGTCCTGGTCTTGTGTCTTGGTCTGGTGTCTTGGTCTGGTGTCTTGGTCCGGTGTTCTGGTCCGGTGTCCTGGTCCGGTGTCCTGGTCTGGTGTCTTGGTCCGGTGTCCTGGTCCGGTGTCTTGGTCTGGTGTCTTGGTCTGGTGTCTTGGTCCGGTGTTCTGGTCCGGTGTCCTGGTCTTGTGTCTTGGTCTGGTGTCTTGGTCTGGTGTCTTGGTCCGGTGTTCTGGTCCGGTGTCCTGGTCCGGTGTCTTGGTCCGGTGTTCTGGTCTTGTGTCCTGGTCCGGTGTCCTGGTCTGGTGTCCTGGTCCGGTGTCCTGGTCTGGTGTCCTGTGCGTAAATTCAAGAGCAGGCTTAGTGTTGTGTAATTTCTGCAGCACCAGTGGAAGTGGTGACTTTAAGTCGCCCTTTAGTGTGTCAGTCTGCAGGAATCGTCTGCAATGAAAACCTTGATGTCCTCAGCCCTGGATAGGCTCCAACTCCTGATGAAGTGACTCAATGAGTAAATACTGCCTAATGCTTGTTCTGGTGGAGGGGAGTCCACCGGGGCCAAGCTGGGACACCATGAGGTTGGATTTGGACCAGAGCAGAGGTTCAAAGACAGTTTATCAGAAACACATCAAGTCAAGATGTAGGCTACCTTCTATAAGGAGTGGGCCTCCTGGTCTTTTCTTTCTCCACTATTGCGATACAAGTCCTTCTTTGTGATACAGACATCGCACTGTTGGTAATAATAATGGACTTGATTTCATAAAGCACTATTCAAAGGACTCAAAGCACTTAAGTCTAGTGCTTATCTGCCCCTCTCATTCACACACCAGAGCTGTGGCACTGGAGGCGAGGTGGGTGAGGTGTCCTGCCCAAGGACACAACAACAGTACAAGTGCAGGGAGTGGGGATCAAACTACCAACTTTCCAGCTAAACCTCTTGAGCGATAAAAATACATTTCCAAGCTTTAAAATGTTATTTACCCTTAAAGGAGGATGCATCATGAGGTTGATGCTAGCCCCACTATAGTTTGCAAACATGTTGATGATTTTGTGAAAGTAGCAGGAAACAGGAAATAGAGGCATGCTTTTATTTCCACCAGGGCATTTCAGGTCATGACATTATAAAACCGATGGAAACAATATGATATCAATGTTAAATTTTAACCTGGGCAGTGATTATTGATCGTCAGTTTAAACTTTGAGACCTGTGTCTAACACAAACAAACCTGGTGACATGTTCATTTCTAAAGCCTGTTGTGTGATGGGAAGGTGTCATTACTATTGAATGAGCACACCATAGACCACTGTCTGTCACTGAAAACGTTTGTCTGTCACTGGTTGGTATTGGTTACTACAAACTTGATTGTGGCTCGTCTGTGAACAAGGAAATAATAGTTGTGTGGAAAGAAGCTGGTGCTGAATTGGGGACTGACTCCAAAGCCAATTTTACAAATATATAAACCTACTTTAACATTCGACTCTTAATATTACTTTTTAATACTGTCTGCTCTGCTCCTGAGGATCTTGAATAATCTCCATTTACAAGAGCTGTGCAATTAATCACAATCTGAGCACATTCAACTTCTAAATTGCTTTTTTATTTTTTTTATTTTAATTCAAAATCAGAGTTTCTGTTGGCCAGTTTAATAAATAAAATTGCTATTGCAATATTCATAAAAAAATCTCAATATGATTATTTTGTCCATATTGCAGAGCCCTACCATTGACACTCCTTTATCTCTTTGCTGTGCCGGACTTATTTGGTTTTGGATTGATCTTGGAGTTAAGGTCACTCAAAAACATAGTCATGACTAAATTGGGCCACATACTACATAATTAACTAAAATAATTAATGTGGCACAACAATACACAACATAGAGTGTGGCCCAAATTGTCCTCAGTGTCATTTGCTTTTGATCTACTTACTTTTTTTTTTCACTTTGTGACTGTACTTTGCCACTGTTTTACTTTAAAGTCGAGTCTGATCATGAGATTTGTAGATTTCATCGTGTGGTGTGCAACAATGTGACAAGAAAACAGTTAAATAGGTCTTTAATCCCCGCCACACTGTGCACTTATTGTTGTTCGCGCAACAAAACATGGCACAGTCGCACGTTGTGGCTTTAAATCAGTGTCTCCCTTAAACACAAAGTGAGACAGGATCAATAACAACCAATCTCACAGTCAATATTATATCATACTCGTATAGTTTGCACAGTTTTCTAATACGTCCCACATTTTTCACCCACATCATGTTTTTCACACGTCCCTCTTTGGAAACCTCAGTGTCGGCCCGCTCAGAGGTCATAGTTACATCATAAATCTTTGTGTCCTGTCTTTTCATTTTATTCAGTGGTTCATTTCTTAGTGAACATCCTTTTTTATATGTCTTCCTTCAGCTTCTGTGGCAGTGCACACATGTAGGTCAGCGCTTACTTGGAACTGCAGCAGCCTCTGGGTCAGCACTAATGTGAGCCTGGACGAAATCTGAGCTCTGAGAGTCAGCCAAGTGTCAGGACAGTAAAATACAGTAGCACACATTTCTGCTGTAGGTTTCACTAACATGTTTAAGAACAGTCTGGATTCTGTGCACTTGAGGCACAACCTTCAGTGCATGATGTGCAACAGTGTGACAAGAAAACAGTTAAATATAATGTTATTGTCAGTCTGGGTTTTTAAGTTTTTAAATCTTTGAAAGTTAAGTTTAGATTTAGTTTTGGTGATGCTTCTAAAGCTACGACTCTCCTCGACTCAAATTGTCACTAAATGAAGCTCTCATGTGTTTAACTCGCACAGTTCTGGATGATTTATTTACTGATCTTTAGTTAAATCTCTGCTCAACCTAAAAGTCACAAAAGCAAAGTATATGGTGTAATATAAAAAAAAGTTGAAATACACAGTTTAACACATAGCCTCTCATAAAAGACTGAGTTTAATTAGTTAGTTAAAAAATATTTGTAGTTATGAAGCTCTAAAAATACTGCTGAGTGAATTTTCAGTGCATTTTCAGTAAACACTAAAATAAGACGATGTTTGGATGAATTGTGTTTAATATCACAGGTTTAGAGTAAATAGTCACATGACCAGAGCTGTTTACTTCCTGGTTGCACCTTGAGAACAAGGTGGCTGCCTCAAAGAAAGGGTTAGTAAAGTATGTCGAAATAAACATAGGACAGTTGTTTCTGGTACACGTCATCTTTAAGGTGTCTTGTAATTATATTTGCATTTGCATTCCTCAGATTACTTTGGTCTGTTTGTAGCAGGTGTTGTACTGGCATCTCAAAACACACACCTTTTCATCTACTTTTCCACAATTTTCTTAAAAATATTCTTGATTATGTCAAAAGATACGTAACTAATGATACATGAACGGAGTGGGGACAGTGGCTCAGTGGTAGAGCAGTGTCGCCTTATAACCGGAAGGTTGGCGGTTCGATTCCCGCTCTGCCCTGTTCATACTGTCGTTGTGTCCTTGGGCAAGACACTTAACCCACCTTGCCTCCAGTGTCCATAGCACTGGTGTATGAATGTGTGTGACTGTAGAGGTGTGTTTGGTGGTGGTAGGAGAAGGTTGAGCGCGTGTGTATGGCAGCCCCATCTCTGTCTGCCCTGTGAATGTGTGTGAGTGGGGTGAGTGGAAGCATGATGTAAAGTGCTTTGGGTGCCCGAGAAGGGTGCAAAAAGCGCTATATAAATGCATGCCATTTACCATTTGCCATTTACCATGAAAAATGTGGGCTTGAATGGGTAAATCTCCGGTCCACCACCTTAACCGACTTTCTGTTTTTTACTGAACATCTGAACAAATATTGTCAGCCTTTGTTAACCATCATTGGTACTTAACTTCAGACGTGTGGTTGTAAGGGTCTTGTCTCTCACAGGTCAGCAGGTGGCAGTGTTCAGGGGCCAGGATGGACAGGCCCACGTGCTGAATGCCTACTGCCCTCACCTGGGGGCTAACCTGGCAGTGGGGGGCCGTGTGGTGGGCAACTGCATAGAGTGTCCCTTTCACGGATGGCAGTTCGAGGGCAGCGATGGCAAATGTGTCAAGATCCCTTATGCAGAAAAAGGTACCACCACTAACCAGTCATAGTTCATAAGTATTATAGCATTATAGATAGAAATGTTTCAGTCTGGATTAATAAGCATCTGTAAAGGGTGTAATTATTAAATCCTTACATATTTTTATTGCTGTTGCTGTTATTAAAATAAATAACTTAGTTAATGGTTTTTGCATGTGTCTGTGCAGAGATAAGTCCTAGAAAATCTACAATTAAAATAGAATAAAAGGACAGTTTGTCTAGGTTTAAGTGTCCTGTTTTGACTTAGAAAGTCCGGGTCATTTTTTCTTTTTGACAAGACAATTGTATTAACAATATGCTGTAGCATTAATTACTGGTAGGAAAGCTCTGAGACCCTGAAAGGAAAGACCCAGACCCAAGGAGAGTGCCCTGGATATTATCATTAAAACATTTTCATTTGACTTGAATGTGCTCGAAGAGGTCTTGAATTTGGAAAGAAAAGTTGTATAAACCCTGAATATGCTAAAATATATTTCATAATCAGTTTTGTGATTAAAGATGCATGACACTCCAAAAGACCAGGAGCTGTGATTAAAGATGTATTTTTGATTAGTTAAATAGTTTATTGTCGGATCATAGATCTGAAATTTGTCTTTTATAAAATACAGTTGCTCCGTTTATAAAACACAAAATACACAAGTGCAGACAACACAAGGACATAAACCTTAAATACAACATGTCATTATTCTAAATATTACACCACTCGATCATGGATTAAGCTCCTTACTAAGTGTCAGAATGGACTGATGAACAGACTGGGCTCCAGACTAACTTTTTTCACTAGGAGCACAGTGGCCCCCAACTGAAAATTTTAGGGGCACAACCAGAAAATTTAGGGGCGCATACCGTAAATCAACATGCTAACCAAATCTACTAATTTCCACTGTATTACTAATAAATACTTTAATAATAGATGCAGAAATTACAATGTGCATGTTTCACTTCGATGTGGCCAATCAAAATATTCATTGGTTTCCCTTCGTTTAGGATCCTTGCGTATATGATTTCGCATTCCTTTGTTGAAACGTCGGTGTCCCCATCGATCATAATTGATAAATACGGAGCATCCTTGATTTTCGTGTAAGTCTTCACCTTCAAAGTACCCGCAATTACTTCAACGAATTGTGCGCATGCTGTATCGTTGTTGTATGTTTCGTTAAGTTTTAAGCCATTCTTCCTTTGAAGGTCAAGCTGGCTTTTGTATTTGGTGAAGGGTAGTTCCTCTTTAGCAAAGAAGTAGGCCGTGTTAAATTTCAATTTTTTGTCTTTTAAAAGCAACCGGCATTGGCGTTGGTTTCTGATTTATAAACATGTCACGACATACTCGATGTTTAAGGCTGAGATTGTGTTTAATCAGTGTATTGTGTTTAAACTGCGAAGTGCCTGTACTATCGGCAAACTTTGTGTTCCCCGCAGTTCTGGGGTAGCTGCTGCAGTATTCGCAGTTCATATAGTTCGACTGCTTATAGTACCTCAGCCAGCTGAATTCTTTCAGCCAGTCTTCTCGAAAATGGTGAGTGCGGGCTTTTTTCGCCACACCAACCTCTGACTCTGCATCATCATCCGATGGTGACACTGTAGACTCTGGCACTGGTACACTTGCCGCAGGTCGGAAGAACGAATCAATAGTTCGCTTGCTCATAGCTCAGGACGCACATATCAGGTTGTGATGATATTTGTCTCCGTTTCCTTCCCACAGATGTTTACGCGCGCTCGATTATCTCTAGGCCCCTCCCCCTCCATGCATTTTAGCCACTTACAGTGGCCATTCCCTATTCTTCTCACACACATTGGCCGCCTCACAGACAGGCATCACTCAATGAAACGCAAGCGTGTGCTCGGGTATCATGAGTGTGTGCGCGTGTGTGTGTGTTTTTGTGTGTGTGCGCTCGCATCTCATTGATTATTTCATTGCTCATTTCATTGATCATTGACGTGCCCCTTCCACGTTTAATGTATAAAAAAAATACGGAGGGTGGGGGAGGCAAATTTACTGGTAGCACATGTGCGACTGGATGTAAAATTCAGTCGCACACTCTCAAATTTTGGTCGCAAAATGCGACCATTTGGTCGCAGTCTGGAGCCCTGTCAGAGGCTTGTTTCAGTCTAACTTCATTAAAGCGTGGTGTTGTTGACCTGATGGAGAAGTTTATATTCACCGTTTACAACATGTTAGAAGTCAGAGATGATATTATGTGTCTTGTTATAAGCATGTAACGATTCACTGAACTCGCGATGCGATACGATTCACGATACTGGTCTTACGATACGATTTTCTCACGATTGTTTGTACAAAATGAGATTTAAGAAAGATAAATGAAAAAGTTTGCTTTTATTATTTCAATCTCACTCAGACAAAATGCTGTACATTTCTTTCTGAAACTGAAATATCTTTGTCAAATAACAAAACTAAATTAAAATATTAAAACAAATCCCAAATAAAATAAATAATACAAATAAAATAAATCTTTTCATATAAACAAACTAAGGCTTTGCCAGTGCTCTTTCCTAGCTTAGAATCTTTTTTTTTTTTTACATGTTTTTTTTTAAGAAATATCAGCATATCCACATTTTCTGGGCAAAGCTGAGATCTCTGCACATTCACAACGTCCCCTGCTGATGAAAAAACCCTTTCACTAGGGACAGAGGTGGCTGGTGTAGAGAGATATACTTTTGCTATACTGGATATCAGTGGGTATAGCCTAGCATTCCCTGCACATTATCTGTGTGCACAGTATCTGCACACAGTTTTTGTTTTGTCCGTTACCACCTCACCGCTTTCATTTTTAATCTTCGTAAAGCCAAAATGCCGCCACACATCCGATTTGAATGAGGTTGGTGCATCCTCAACATCAACGTCATCTACACTTGCCGCCGCCATTTTTGCTACTGTTTAAAGTTACAGCTTGTTCGCTGCTATCGCGCCTGCAAAGCGAGGTCAAAATATAGGCTACTGCTTCAGCGCACCCTGCTGTTTAAAACGTGTATCGCGATTCATTTAACATCTCAACCGACACGAATTGTCACATATTATTATCGATTTTCAACCGACTCGGAGTGCATCGCTACATCCCTATCTTGTTATGATTACAGTCCTTTCAGGGAGGGGCCCCCAGTCTTTGAGCAGATTTTTAGTTGGTGTTTCAGTCTGGATTGAGATACATTACAATTCTGCAGGACACTAACAGATGCTGAGTGTCTCCAAAAGACCAGGAGCTGCAGAGTTTAAGTCCATACCTTACACCCATCCTACGGTAGCCCTGCAGGGACATGCTGTTGTCCAGGAGCAGACTCATAAATCTGGTTCACTTTTAGTTTGTTAAACAAAAGCAGCGTAGTTTATAAATTGAATCTGTTCATGCAAGATTAATTCTGTCAGGTGAAATCCTCCAGCAGTGCTCAGTTTGTCCTCTCTGGGCAGTTGTAGGAACAGGAAGTAATAGAACTAATGTCTTCTTCCTCTGGGTTCCTTGGAGCTTTAATTGTTTATTTTTCCCAAAATAAGCCAACACAGAGTTATTTTGAAAAGATTATACAGCATTAAATAGATAGTTCTGACTGACGTCTTCCATTTGTTTGTATGCTTCAAAATTGTACACAGTGCCCATTTAAAGGCTCATACCTCTGTTTAATAATAATGTAGATTATCTCAACTAGTGTTACATTGATTTGTGTTTTGGTGTTGAGACTGCTTGGACACATTAGAGCTGTGATTAGTCTTATTTAGGTCTCTTGTGTCTCCTCAAACTGAAACTGCCTTTTGATTGTGTTTCCCAGTTCCAGACTTTACCAAAGTGCACCGCTGGCTGAGTGTGGAGGTGAATGGCCAGATCTACGTTTGGTTCCACTGCGACGGCAAACAGCCTCAGTGGGCCGTCCCAGAAGAGGAGGGGATCACCAAGGGGGAGTGGGTCTATCGGGGCAGGACCGAGCACTTTGTCAGCGCTCACAAACAGGTCAGTTTAACAACAAGGAAGTTAAAGATCAATATAAGTGAACAAATTAGAGCTGTGCAAATGCATTGTTAAAGCTCCCTGTGTAACGTTCAGACTTTATCATTTAATGGATGTCATTAAGATGTGGTTGTCTATTCAGACACCTGGGGTGAGCATGTCCAGCAAGTGCAAGCCTTGTTTGAAAGATTGGTGTGTGCCAATTAATTTGGCAATTAACACACCAAGTGTGAGTTTGCCAAAGCTACGGTCACATACCTCGGCAAGGTTGTGGGTCAGGGTTTTGTCCGTCCCGTGGAAGCCAAGGTCCAGGCTGTGGAGCAGTTTCCACAGCCTTCTACAAAGAAAGAACTGATGGGCTTCCTGGGAATGGTGGGGTACTACCGTGCTTTTTGTAAAAACCTCTCGGTAGTAGTGGCCCCACTGACCAACCTGTTGGGACCCTCATTTTAAGGAGGGGGGTGTCACTACAGTGTCAAGTGGGGCCACTACTGGGTCCACCCAGTGTCAAGAGGCATTTGATGCAGCAAAGGCTCTTTTGTGTGCAGCACCTGTGTTGGCAGCATCGAATGTGGGAAAAAGTTTTGCAGGTAGATGCCAGTCAAATCGGTGCTGGGGCTGTGCTTTTGCAGGAAAATTATGACAATGTTGAGTGTCCAGTTAGTTTCTTCTCCCGCAAATTTAATAAGCATCAGCAAAACTACTCAGTAATTAAAAAGGAGGTGTTCGGACTCATTTGGGCTTTACAGCACTTTGATGTCTATGTTGGTTCTGGGTTGACTCCCTTAACTGTGTTTACTGACCACAACCCTCTTATTTTTCTGAAGTCACTGCAAAATCCAAACCAGTGTTTGATGTGTTGGGTGTTGTTTTTACAGCCATACAACCTTAATATTAGTCACATTCGGGGTAAGGATAATATCATTGCTGATGCCTTGTCCGTGCTCCTTTAAATTAATCCTCTTGTTGTCTGTTGCCCTGTTGGTTGTCTCTACCTCCTCCTCTTAAACTGAGGGTTGTTGAGTTGGACGAGCGGACAGTCTGCTGGGGGACAGGTGACCGTTGGGAGCCGCGACTGGTAATTTATTTTGGTTCAGGGGAACTTCGTATTTTATTTGTTGGGCCACATTTTGTTTGGTTGAGGGTGGGACCCTCATTTTAAGGAGGGGGGTGTCACAGCCCCTCCTCTGCCTGGCAGGGGGGGTTCCTCCTGCAGGCAGGGGAGGGTCGTGAGCAATTGGAGCAGGTATTTAAACACCTGCTAACCCTTCTCTCTCTGTCTCTGTCTCAGCTCCTACAGGTATGGTTTGGTAGGTTATGTTGCTTTGTGGTTTTGTTTAGGTTTGCACTCAGGCATTCCACACATCCATGCACCTCCGATTTTGACATACTCACACCCCATTCCTTTTTCTTTGTTCAAGTTAATGGTTCTTAGTTCAATAAATAAATACTTTTGATTGGCCTACTCTTGTTGTGTGTGTGCCCTCATTCTTTGCCACAGGCTTTGAGCCGGCCTGTGACATGGATCTTAGACATGACATTGGTAGGATTATGCCTCACTGACACAGCACACACAGCTGGAGACAAAACTATAAACACAGACATTACAACAATACGCCCTCTACTGGCTAAGTTACGCAGTGCAGCTTTAATGTTTTGTCCGATTAAATACATTTTTTGATGATTGGGTAAAAATAAAAAATTGTTGTAGGACAGGGGTCGGGAACCTTTTTGACTAAGAGAGCCATGAAAGCAAAAAATTTGGAAATTTATTTCAGTGAGAGCCATATAATATATTTTAAAAGTGAATTCAACTAAATGTCAGTATAATAAGCCTCTGAATTTATTCTTTTAAATAATGTTGTTATAACACTCACCATTAATGCGACTTCTGGTGCTGCATGGATTTGCTGATGTCTTTGTAGTCGGGTTGGTACTTGGTGAGGTTAAGCTTCATGCAAGCGTTGAGGCTTTCATCCGTTAAACGTGATCGTAGGTTGGACTTGATGTTTTAAGATGTGAGAATGACTGCTCACATGCATACGTAGATCCAAACATGGTCAATACAGCAATACTCACACGCTGCAGTGTGTGGTATGTGACAGGAAGTGCGTTCCAAGTTTTGAGAATCAGCTGGTCTTCGGGTTGGAGTTTTTTCATTTCTGTCCACATGTGCTTGCTCGCCAACTCCGCTTTCTGTCGTGTGATTCTTTCCAAATCTTCATTCAGTGACTTGAACTTATTCACCCACATGTCTGAGGCCTTCAGGTCAGCCACTTCTGCTTCAAAATCTCTGACGGAGACACCAGGGATGTAATTCAGGTCGGCTGTGTTCAGTGAACACTCGTTTGGATGGGTGATGAACTTAAAAAGACGAGTGTGCTCACGAAATTCTCCAAAGCGTGCTTTGAAGGACTGTAGGAGACTGGATGTGCAGCCAGCTAGCTGGTGGAGATCAAGGTTTTGAATGGGCTCACTTGCTGTGCATGTATCTTTAAATTGGCTCAGTTTTTCAAAATGTAGTAAACGACCTGTTTCAAGATCCGTGATGAAAAGTTCCAGCTTGTTTTCAAAAGCAAATACAGCTTGTTGAAGGGATAACACTGTATTTCCAATGCCTTGCATTTTCACGTTGAGCTGGTTCAGATGTTCAGTCAGATCTACGAGATAGTAAAACTTGAGGAGCCACTCGGTGTCGGCTAGCTCAGGATGCCCGATGCCTTTCATTTCAAGGAAAGTCCGGATTTCGTTCAGGCAAGCCGCAAAATGGCTAAGCACCTTCCCTCTTGACAACCAACGCACATTGCTGTGCAAAAGCAGACCATGATAGTTATTTACAACTTCATCCAGCAGTGTTTTAAACTGGCGATCATTTAAGGCTCGGGCAACAATAAAGTTGATCACATGAATGACCAGCGACATCACGCCAAACTGCCTGTCACACATCTGAGCACAAAGTGCCTCCTGGTGTATAATGCAATGGAAACTTAGGATGGGTCTATTTTCATGTTCACGGAGAAGCGCCACAAATCCTTTGTTTTTTCCCACCATACACGGAGCACCATCAGTACACACTGAGAGAAGTTTATCCATAGGTAGACTTTTTTCTTGAGCAAACTCCATGAAAGACTTGAATAAATCCTCACCTCTTGTGGACCCTTTTAATGGCAGAACAGCAAGACTTTCTTCGCGCAGTGTGTCACCAACAGCATATCTTGCAATCACGCTGAACTGCGACAAATGGCTCACGTCTGTTGACTCATCCAAAGCCAGAGAAAAGAACGGCGCTGCATTTATGTCCTTCACTTGCGTTTCCTCCACTTTGTTTGCCATCATGATGGTACGATCATGAACAGTTCTTGCCGACAGAGGCATGTCTTGTATCCGTTTGATTATCTTGTCTTTGTTCGGAAGATCATCAAAAAGTTCATTGGCTACATCCAGCATGAACGTTTTAGCATACTCGCCATCTGTGAATGGTTTTCCATTCCTCACTATTGCTAAAGAACCAGCAAAGCTAGCCGAATTATAGTCACCTTGCCGGGTCCATACACGGAGTTGCTGCTGGCTAGCTTGCACCCTGCTCAGAAGCTCTTGGCACGCTTTCTTTCTGCTGTCTCCCGCAGGGTATTTTGATGCAAAGGTAGCGTGGCGCGTGTCGAAGTGCCGCTTTACATTCGACCGTTTCAACGATGTAATTTTGTCATTGCAAAAGAACCCGCTCTCTCTCCACAAAGGCGAATTCTTCGGTCCATTTCCCTGAAATGTACGATACTCGTCGTCTTTTTTTCTTTTCGCCATCTTCTTCGTCGAAGGGTTAACTTTGAGCTAATGACCGAGCAGACGCAGTCTCAGACTGATTCAAAAGGGCGCGTTTACCTGTTTTACCCAGCAACGGCAAACGTAGGCCAGTATCATCCAATTAAAATATTGGACAATTGCTCCTGCAGCCCTGAACAGGACATGCGCAGTGAAAAATCGATGGATGGATTAAAACAAGTGAGAATATTTTGTTTTATCTGCGAGCCATATGCAATCATCAAAAGAGCCACATCTGGCTCGCGAGCCATAGGTTCCCGACCCCTGTTGTAGGAGATCCCGGAGAATGCAGCCGACATAGCCCACCTGGGCCACCTCCACACTCCGGGGATGGTCAGCGGAGTGGACCTGCGCTACACCCACAGCAAAACCTGGGAGTTCATGAGGCACGACTGGAAGGTGAGCCAGACAAAAAATAATACTAATACACTGATCTGTCAGCTGAGGCATCATGGGTAAATATTTCACATGTTTATCCTTTAATCTGACTGTGTGTGTGTTGGTTTAAAGGCTGAGTGGTGTCCGGAGCCAGAACCTTACAAACACTGCTCTCAGATGTTGGTGAAACACGCCGTGACTCTGTTTGGCTGGCACTGGTCTCTTCTGGACGTCAGCGTGGTGGCCCGACAGGTAAGTCAGCACTAAACTGGCATTTATATTTGTAAACCTTTTATAGTTACAAGACACAATAGACATTGATACATATACTATACATTATTATTTGTAACAGTGGTTCCCAAATAATTTCTATCAAGTCCCCCTTTAATGATAAAAAGAATTAATTTAAGCACCCCCCCTTCCACAGCACCCGACCCCACCCACCCCAAATGGATCGTACCAACTTAGTTTTAAATGAATTACATTTTATTATAAGAACTAGAGCCAGACTGATATTGCGGTTGGGCTCTAGTTTGTATAATAAAATTTAATTTATTCAAAACTAAGTTACAACCCGATATTATCAGCCAATATCAGACCTTAGATTGATATCGACCAAACTTTCGCCGATATTATCATTGTATTTTTGACATATAAAGTGTTGGAAACAAGCCTGTGCTTTTTGTTAATGGTGTAATTGTACTGTTTGTCCAGCAGAGGGCAGCAGATTGTTATTATGCTGCACATTAGTTTTTCTGCAGATCCGACGTAAGGCAAGAACACAGAGAGCAGCTAAGCACAAGAGTTTTCTGAGTGTTTTTGTCAGTAGTCTGTGAAATAAACGACTGCTACATGTTTCCCTTTGACTCATAAACCACTTGTCAATGTGAGCTGGTTGTGTTTAAGTGAGGTTAACCTGGTGTAATTATCCTGCTAAAACTTTGACAACGAATGTAATGTAACAGTTAAGTTTACTGGCATTAAAACGTTATCTTCAGTTAATGAAATATGCTTGTCCATAAGTTCAACTTGTGCTCTGTTAAAACTGCACTTTTTAGAACTTTCTGTCGCCCCTGTAAACTGGGCACTAGCTACAAGAAGAAGTCCATGCAAAAACTGTCGGTTACCTACAATGATTCCATGAGGATGCTATTAAAGCTTCCCAAACCCTCTCAATTGTAAATATTTAGTCTTTACATGTTGGTGTTAGCAGACAGATAAAGCAAATATTTTAAAGGAAAATAAAACTAAATGACCCAATAAAGATACATGGTGTTTCTAAATGACCTGTTCTCCTCCAGCTCCTCAGCCAGCCAGTCTGATGTCTCTCCCTGAACCGGAGAAAGCAGGCCCCAGCCAGGACTCTGGTCCCTTGTCCTACCAGCTGAAGGTCAGCCTGACACATCCAATATGTCTGACTTGAACAGCCTTTTAGCACGTGTAACCTTCCATTAAATTAGATGAATTGGTTAAGTTAAAAATGGTCTTCTTTAAAGTGACACATTGTAGTTACATGGATTAGGGTTTCCCAAATGTTTTGAAAATAACCTTTCTAAAAACCAGAATTCTTTTTATTAAAAGTACCTCAGCTTTTACTATGGCTGGAGTTCTTTAGTAATTATCTGGAAATTATTTTAAATAACACCTCCCACAAACCACTACTTTGAGTCTAAATGAGACCTTAGATGTAGATAAATAGAAAAGCCAGCTCTAAAAGCATGTTAAATCACTTTGTGCAGTTTTGAGTTATAGAAAACACCTAAATAAAGATTCTTTAGAGTTTTACTGTTGCTTGAATCTAAAGCTCTTTGAAGAGTCAGTGCGAGTAGAAGATGGAGCTTTGAAATAAACACAGTACAGGAATCATGTGACTGTGTGGCTTGTTTTGTCAGGAGTCGGCGTACATCTTCACAGAAGGCATGCTTCCTCCTCACAGGCAGATGTTCTACCAGCTGTGTGACATACACGTGGAGAGGTACGCTTTGCATTTACTAAATGAGTTATCCTGGAAATAACCAGAATCTGTAGCAACAAAACAACATCTAAACAACAGATTATACCCTAGAAATATTTATATAAATGCTATAAGAATAAAAACACACACACAAAGAGGGAGTGATGGAACTGGAGATGGACAGATCTCACCTCTGGTCATGAACACTTGGTAGGAGCTCAGAGTAGGGCCACTGCTCCTCCACATCCTGGCAGTAGGCCGAGTAAAGGGGATGCTGAGGTTAGAGCTGTCGGGCAGGAGAGAAGAGGAGCAGGGGATAGGGACAGATTGACTGTGGAGACGTCTGAGGGAATTACCAAAAGGAGATCAAGATGCAAATGCTTTTTTTATTTCAAAATTTTAAGTTATGAAAACACGATGTCATGGTCCTTGCTTGAGGTGTCAGGATGTTTGTGTCTCAGTATCCAGAGGGTGGTGAATGCAAATGAAGGAATTGAAAAGTCCTGTGACGAGCGGGACGGCTGGTGTGTCGTCGGGACGACAGACCGACTCCGAGACATGATCTCGGCAATGGTCAAGAAGGTGGTCAAGGCCAACAAACCATGTAAGAAATCACAGCAATGTACCAATGACATTTTACAAAAAAATATAGACCAATGCTTTTCTTATGCAGCTATACAAAAACCTCACAAGAGACGGCGCAGCAGCCTGAGCTCCAAACTCCTGCAGAAGGACGAAGACGAGGACAGTGAAGACCAGGACGAAGACTTGGATGAGGTCAAGGACGAGGATGAAGAGGATGAGGAGTTCCAGCCGTCAGAGGGAAGTGAGAATGAGATGGAGACAGAGATGCTGGATTATATGTGACACACTTCTGGACTGTTCGCTCGGGTTTAGGCATTTCTTTATGGTCAATTTTTTTAACTTAAATGAAAGTGAAAATAAACACAAGTTTTATGAAACACGTGTTCTTCTGTCATTTTAGCCACTGTCTAAAGAGTAGTGTAGATGGCTGATCCCAAACAGACTGATGGAAAAGATGTTGTTGATGGATATGTTTGCTCTTTGTCTCAGACTGAGCCAGAGGACATTCACAACAGTGGAAGAGAAACCAGAGGAGACACTAGACCTCATTAGACCTGACCTGGACGTGAATAATTATTAAAAAGCAACAAATGATTGTGACCTTCAGAAAAACATTATTTAGATGCAATAACTTTGATTTAATTTGTTCAATAAATGACTGATATATTGTATTTAAAAGTGTGGCACAGAGAAGCTTTATGGAATAATATTCAGACAGAATTTTACCATTAAAAACACAAAACATGTTCATTTATTGAATGTATGAATTATGTGAAAAAACAAACTTTTACTTCCACTAAGGCCTTCTTTTGAGTTGTATTAATTATGTTAATATTCAAAAACAAGCATTAAGGAAACATTAACGCTGATTTCTTACGAGTAAACTGCACAAACCTCACAGATCAGCTTATATTATTTACAAAACAAACGTTCTGTAAATAATGGCGTCTGCCACAATTCAATTTTACAAAAGGTGCCAAAAAACTGCAAAGTAAAGATGACTGAATATTAAAACTGATTCCAAACGTGTCTAAATGTTAAACCAAACATGTACTGTATATTTAACCTTGTCTAATGCTGTAACTGCTGCCCTCATGACCCAGTCCCACATAAACAGAGGAGAATGAAGTAATGGATGAATGACAGATTAGTTGTAGGTTTTGTTAGATTTCAGATTACTCGAGTGCAATACACGGGTTTATGTGATTTATCCTAGAAACTTTATTTATTGCATCTTTAACTAAACTGCAGTGTTGCTGGGCAGGAAAGTGCCACACTTCAAAGCTGGCAGGTTTGATTTTGACAGTGAGACTCTGGGCCCTGTGCTGCACCTGTGTCAACTCTTCAGCAGACATCTTTGTGCCCCCCGCTGCTGCAGGATTTATTTCAGTATTTTATTTCATTATCATGGGGGGCAGGTGTGTCCAGTGAGGTTACTAAATGTCACTCCGGTTAAATATTATCCGCTGTGGAAAAAGGAAATGCTGTTGTGAGGGAGGGGTGTGGGTATAAAAGTCTTATTGGTTTCCAGCTTGTTCTTTATCGTTTGAACGGGATGGCGACCCTTGGGATTTTTGTAGCTGTGGCCCTGTTCCTGGAGGCGGTTTCTGCGACCTCCGTAAGTGACCCGAAAATGTACTCATTTTTCTAAAAGTAATCATGGTTTTATATGTGTTTCCAATACAAACCTCTAAATGGTAACCTTTATTTTAACAAACATTTGAAAGGAAATCTTTCTATTTGGCTCCTTATGTTAATGTTTTTGGACCCACACTGCTATGGTCTGCCCCACTACAGCAGCAACAGTGTGCAAAACTAACATTGACAGGTTTATAAGACAAAGCTTGAGGTTGCTAATTGGATAAAAGTTTTTCTTATGTCTTAGGGTCATGTTGTTTGTGTTTGTGGCTGTAGCTCGGCGTGGTCTACACCGAGGGCGGGATGGTGGAGGGTCAGAACATCCGTCTGGGTTTACATCGGCACATGGACGTCTTCAGAGGGATCCCTTTCGCCGGCATACCTGGACGCTTTGAGAAACCTAAACGTCACCCCGGCTGGGACGGTGGGTCGAGAGATATTTCAGTTTTTTTTACAGTATATAGCCCAGTATCACAACGATTACCTCAAAGAACTGCGTTGTATCATTTTTGGTGGCTACACTATTTTTATGTGATTGTAATGGGTCCCAGACATTTTTCTTTTTAGATATTTTTTTTTTGACAAATACCAGCAACAGTTAAGAGACAGGTGAAGAAGATTTTGGAGGTCATGTTTATTTCTGTAAAAATATTAAAAAGCCAATGGTTTCCTGCAGCAGTACTTGTGACATAAGAATAAAAAATAGTCAATGTATGAAGAAATCCAGTTTTGCATTTACAATATAACACCCTCAAAGGTGTAAGTCATGGACAGTCCTATTTCTGAAATGATATAAGCATGGGTCTCAGATTTAGCAAGTCACCAGATATTGATTAAAATACAGTTTTAGTCACTGTGGATATAATTCTAAAGGTTCTTCTTCACAAACCTTAAATCTACCAAACAATCTACAATACATACTGGCATTTGAGTACTTTATGACGTGTGAGCTTCTGTTTTTCACTGTAAAAGATTAAAATTAAATGAAAGTCCTGAAAATATGGTTCAGTTAGGGTTCTGACGTTAGCTGTTAAACAAAGCTTTTTTTTTTTTCTTGTGTCAGGTGTGTTGAAGGCGAAAGGATACAGGAAGCGTTGCCTTCAGCTGAATCTGCTCCAAAACGACATCAGAGGATCCGAGGACTGTCTGTACCTCAACATCTGGGTTCCTCACGACCGCCAAGGTACAACCAACCCTATTTACAAACCCAGTACAGCATCATTCAGGGAAAAAAAAACAAAAAAAAAATCTGTGTTTCCTGTAGTGTCCACTAACCTGCCCGTCATGGTGTGGATCTACGGAGGGCTTCCTGGTCGGGGCTCGATGGGGCCAACTTCCTGGACAACTACCTGTACAGCGGGCAGGAGATCGCAGACAGAGGGAACGTTATCGTGGTGACGCTGGGATATCGTGTGGGCACTCTGGGATTTTTGAGCACAGGAGACTCTGAATTACCCGGTAAGAGAAAAGATTTGTGGTGTCAAGAATGTTATTTTAACAGCAGTGTCCCCAACCCTCATACTTCAGTCCTTGGTCAAATATGGTCTAAATTTTTGAAAAGGTTGGGAGCCCGGTCTGAGATTGGAGGAATAATGGTCTGGTAGAACTGGTTGATATGAGGTCTTGTGTTTGTTCTTCAGGGAACTACGGTCTGTGGGACCAGCAGGCCGCCATCGCCTGGGTTCACAGGAACATCCGCTCGTTCGGAGGAGACCCCAACAACATCACCCTCTTTGGAGAGTCTGCAGGGGGCGCTAGTGTCAGCTTCCAGGTCAGAGACATCTTTATCTAATGACAAACAAACGACTGAAAACTGCAAACTGCAACTCCCAAAAAAAGACATTAGAAGATTTGTTTCCTTTGACAAAAAAATAGTGCCTAACCTAAAAATTTACAATCAAAAAGGTACATTTACAAAAATTCTTAAATCTTGAAAACTGAACTAAAAAATATATATAATATGTTATAAATAAGTAATTCCTAAATAAATAATCTAGTAAAAAGTTTATTTCTTTGGCCAACTAAAAGGAATTTCTTCAAAACAAAATAGTAGCAATGGGTAAAAAGGGTTATTATTGATTTATTATCTTGTTTTTTGCCTCAAAAGACATTGACTCCTCACAACAAAGGCCTGATCCGTAGAGCTATCTCTCAGAGCGGCGTGGCCCTCTGTCCCTGGGGCATCATCAGGAACCCACGCAAGTTTGCTGAAGAGGTCCCTCACAACTTCTCTTTTAATATTTAAAATGTCCTTGGGACGTTTTGAATAAAAAAATGTCTTTATGTGTCTCTGCAGGTGGCTCTAAAAGTCCACTGTCCCACCGACAACGAGATGGCGGCCTGTCTGAAGATGACAGACCCAGTGCAGCTGACGATGGCCGGGAACCTCAGCATGCAGAGTTCACCTGACCGTAAGGCCAAGACTAGACTAAGACCAAGACCAGACTAAGACCAAGACCAGACTAAGACCCAGACCAAGACCAGACCAAGACCAGACCAAGACCAGACCAAGACCGAGACCAGACCAAGACCAGACCAAAACGAGACCAAGTCAAGACCAAGACCAGACTAAGACCAGACTAAGACCAGTCCAAAACAATACCAAGACCAGACCAAGACCAGACCAAGACCAAGACCAAGACCAGACCAAAACCAGACCTAGATCAGACCAAAACGAGACCAAAACGAGACCAAGACCAGACTAAGACCAGACCAAGACTAGTCCAAGATGAGACCAAGATGGGACCAAGACCAGACCAAGACCAGACCAAAACGAGACCAAAACGAGACCAAGACCAGACCAAGACCAGACCAAGACCAGTTCAAGATCAGTCCAAGACCAGACCAAGACCAGTCCAAGACCAGTCCAAGACCAGACTAAGACCAAGACCAGACTAAGACCCAGACCTGACCGTAAGACCCATTCAATACAGACCAAGACCAAGACCAGACTAAGACCAGACTAAGACCAGTCCAAAACAATACCAAGACGAGACCAAGACCAGAGCAAGACCAGACCAAGACCAAGACCAAGACCAGACCAAAACCAGACCTAGATCAGACCAAAACGAGACCAAAACGAGACCAAGACCAGACTAAGACCAGACCAAGACTAGTCCAAGATGAGTCCAAGATGGGACCATGACCAGACCAAGACCAGACCAAGACCAGACTAAGACCAAGACCAGACTAAGACCCAGACCTGACCGTAAGACCCATTCAATACAGACCAAGACCGGACCAAGACCAGACCTAGATCAGACCAAGACCAGACCAAGACTAGACTAAGACCAAGACCAGACTAAGACCCAGACCTGACCGTAAGACCCATTCAATACAGACCAAGACCGGACCAAGACCAGACCGAGACCGAGACCGAGACCAGACTAGACTCAGACTAAGACCAGACCAAGACCAGACCAAGACAGACCAAGATCAGACCAAAACCAGACCAAAACCAGACCAAAACGAGACCAAGACCAGACCAAGACCAGACCAAGACCAGACCAAGACCAGACCAAGACGAGAGCAAGACCAGACCTAGACCAGACCAAGACCAGACCTAGATCAGACCAAAATGAGACCAAAACGAGACCAAAACGAGACCAAGACAGACCAAGACCAGACCAAAACCAGACCAAAACTAGACCAAAACGAGACCAAGACCAGACCAAGACCAGACCAAGACCAGACCAAGACCAGACCAAGACGAGAGCAAGACCAGTCCAAGATGAGTCCAAGATGGGACCAAGATCAGACCAAGACCAGACCAAAACGAGACCAAAACGAGACCGAAACGAGACCAAGACCAGACGAAGACCAGATGAAGACCAGACCAAGACCAGACCAAGACCAGACAGTCAGTGTTTGGTGAAGGAGGCAGAGTGACAGTGAGATTTTTTATAAAAATAGGTTTTTATTCAATCTCAAGAAATTTGTGGTCTTGGTAGGTCTTTGTAGGTCTTGGTAGGTCTTGGTAGGTCTTGGTGGGTCTCGGTGGGTTTTGGTAGGTTTTGGTGGGTCTTGGTAGGTCTTTGTAGGTCTTGGTAGGTCTTGGTGGGTCTTGGTGGATCTTGATGTCTGAGTCCGAGACAAGACTGAGTAAAAAGCATAAAAGCGAGACAACCCCTTTAAAATAAATTGTCACAAGACCAACACCAGACGTTGTCTTTCAATATTAAAGGAAAACAGTTTTAGTCCCTCAGAATCAGTTTTACTATCTTTCAGTGTAAGTGTCAAGGTAGCACTCAATGTATTATATTAGACTTAAACAATATGATAAAGTGGGCGCAGTGGCTCAGCGGGAGAGCGGCCGTCCTATAACCAGAAGGTTGGTGGTTCGATTCCTGCTCTCCTCTGTTCATGTTGTTGCGTCCTTGGGAAATGCACTTAACCCTTGCCTCCAGTGTCTGTAGCTCTGGTGTATGAATGTGTGTGACTGTAGAGGTGTGTTTAGTGGTGGTCGGAGAAGGCTGTGAGCTCTGTGTGTATGAGAGCCCCACATCCCCCTCATGGGGTGAGTGGAAGCACGATGTAAAGTGCTTTGGGTGCCCGAGAAGGTTGCAAAAAAGCGCTTTATGAATGCATGCCATTTACCATTTACCATAAAGATATTAGAGGTAAGAGGGTCTTGAAATGTCTTCGTATTATTTACTTAGAAGCAGTGTTTTTTTTTACCTAATTAATTCTAATCCAACTCACGCGTTGTTGAAAGTTGAGCTGTACACGGTTGATTAGGAAGAAGAGACATTGAAATACAAGTTCTGAATTGCAGCTTTCTTCTGCTGTCTCTCTTGCAGCAAAAAAAAAGTAACCTCTCAATTAACAGCCATCATGTTCAATGTACTTCTTCATTCTACCAGCAGGAGGAGCTGTAGGAACAGATATGATTCTTAAGCTATACTCTCATGATCTTATTTTTATATGTTTATTTACTCATTGTTAAACCTACATGGTGCATACTCTTACTTAGTGCTCTCTGACTCTTGTTCCTTGCACTCTCCAGACCCTCTGGAGGAGAACCTGGTGCTCTCTGCTGTTGTCGACGGAGACTTCCTTCCCGACGAGCCCCATAACCTGTTCCACAACGCGGCCGAGGTCGACTACATCGCCGGAGTCAACGACATGGACGGACACCTCTTCACCTCCTTGGACATCCCCTCCATCAACTCCATGCTGGTGGACACTTCTCTGTGAGTTAACGTTGGGGCCCAGCTGGAACCCGGATTTAGTGAGGTCACATGTATTTAGTCTTTTTATTTAAGTGTGGGCTCATAAGACCCTCTGGGCTCTTTGCTTTCTAAGATAAAGTCACTTTAAGACTATAATATAATATAATGTCTTAGCTTTGTTTTTTCTGCAAATGTTCTGTTTTCATTGGTTTTGGAAATCCTATAAAACATTTGTTTTATTGAATTAATATTACACTGCAGCTTATGTAGACATAATCAAAATCAGAATTATCTTAGTTGTTTGCACAGTCCCAAATGAAAACCTTTTTGATCGGCCTGTTTTGTGACAGCCCTTTGCTTCACGAGACAGGGTTCACGGCCCATATCGCCCTCCAAATCCAGCTGTGCAGTGTATACAGGCACCGACACTGTGCGTTACTGACATGATATTCTTCAAACCCCCACACTCCTGCCTCATAAAATAGAAATGTAATATAAAATTAAAGCCAGCGGCGATAAAGGCCCTCGCCTCCTTGAGACCAGCGGGGACACATGCACTCGGAGGAGTGCATTTCGTGCTTTAAAGCGTAAACTTCACGGTAAAAAGGATTCTGAGGAGTTTTCTAAGACTCTAGCCGTGGCTCTGGAGGGGCCTCCTCTAAAGGAAGGATCCTGGCAATTGGGAAATGGCATTTATTTCCCAAAGAAATGGCTGCCTCTTTACAGACTCATTACGACCACAGCCACAAATGTATCAAAAAACAAATTGATAACTTTTTTGGCACACGTGTCTAGATGATACTTACCAAATTTGGAGCTGTTTAGATGAAAAGCCTTTAGACACAAGGGGTGAGATTTAGGTGGTCACGCATTCCACCCAACATAGTAGATTTTCTGTTGAGTTTACGCTATGGCTGTAATAAATTTGCCAGAGGTGTCCTATGGACGTACCAAGTTTTGTATTTCTACATTGGAAAAATTTACTTTCATTTTCCATAGGCCCAATGTATTTTGACTTTTCTAGGGGTCGCCACTGAGTCATTTTTCATATTTTTTTTTCGGGGACTTCAAATAAATACATTTTTGCCGGGCTTGAAGTCTGGGACCAATAAAAATGACTTTTAGTTGCACGTTTACTGGGTCAAATTGAAAATCATTTTTCAGAAAAATTATAATAAAAAAAATATATACCAAATTATAATAAAAAAAATATAACTCGAGCAAAAACGACAAGAAAAACGCCTGTCTATTTTACACACATGTGTTTAGCTCATTTTGCCCAAGTTTGGTGTCTGTGGAATGAAGCAGCTATTTTCTGTTGTTTTTTAAAAGAGAGGTTGTATTCTAAGTCAGACCAAATTTTCAATTCAAAATGGCCGCCTTCCCGTGTGTGATTTGGCACACGTGTCTAGATGATACTCACCAAATTTGGGGCCATTTAGATTAAAACACAATGATTTGCATCTTTTGCGCAAAGTGCGATTTTAGTGGCCATGCGTTTCACCCCACATGGCGGACTTCCTGTTGAGTTTAGGGTGTGGCTGTCATTGACTTTTCTGTTTGCCCTGAGGTGTCCTATGGATATACCAAGTTTCATTTTTCTACGTTGGAAAAAAGTTACTTTCACTTTCCATAGGCCCAATGTATTTTGACTTTTCTAGGGGTCGCCACTGAGTCATTTTTCGTTTTTTTTTTTCGGGGACTTCAAATACATAAATTTTTTGCCGGACTTGAAGTCTGGGACCAATAAAAATGACTTTTAGTTGCACGTTTACTGGGTCAAATTGAGGATCATTTTGCAGAAAAATTATAATAAAAAATATATACGAATTATAATAAAAAAAATATAACTCGAGCAAAAAGTCTAGAAAAACACTTGTCTATTTTACACACATGTGTTTAGCTCATTTTGCCCAAGTTTGGTGTCTGTGGAATGAAGCAGCTATTTTTTGTTGTTTTTTAAAAAAGAGGTGTATTCTAAGTCAGACCAAATTTTCAATTCAAAATGGCCGCCTTCCCGTGTGTGATAGGGTGTGGTCCCCATTGGCTTTTTTGTTCATAAGCCCATGCTGGATGTGTGTACCAGGTTTCATTTGCCTACGACAAACTAAAATTTTCACTTCCCATTGACTTTTTCCAAATATTTGGGGCGTTGCTATGGCAACACATTTATAGATAGGGGTGGTTGTCATTGGCTTTTATGCTCGTCATGACATAAGAGATGTGTGTACCAAATTTCATGTCTCTATGACAAACTAAATTCTTGGGTCCCATTATAAGTTTGTAGGGGCGCTGGAGAGCCATTTCTAAAGATAACCCTTTTATTTACATATTTTTGTGTTCAGGTCATGAATGTGCACAAACGCCTTTTTGGGTCCAACTCGATCCGAGAAGGCGTTTGAGAGTTAAGAGACGTTTTATTTTCACAAAAATGGCCACCTCGTTACAGGCTTGCCACACCCATACCCGATAAGATATCAACAACAAAGTCACAACTTTGGTTGGCACATGTGTCTAGATGATACTCACCAAATTTGGGGCCATTTAGATTAAAACACAATGATTTGCATCTTTCTGCGCAAGTGCGATTTTAGTGGCCGCTTCACCGTTCCTGTTAAGTTTAGGGTGTGACTGTCATTGACTTTTCTGTTTTCCCTGAGGTGTCCTATGGATGTACCAAGTTTCATTTTTCTATGTTGGAAAAAAGTTACTTTCACTTTCCATAAGCCCAATGTATTTTGATTTTGTAGGGGTCGCCACTGAGTCATTTTTCGTATTTTTTTGCGACTTCAAATACATAAATTTTTCGGCTTGAAGGCTGGGACCAATAAAAATGACTTTTCGTTCATGTTCACTGGGTCAAATTTAGGATCATAGGTGGAAAAAAAAAAAAAAATCCGAGCAAAAACAATAGGCCCTCCCGGTCATCACCGGCTCGGGCCTAATAAAAGTCTAAATGAAGGGCCTGTTCCTTCTGGCAGTGAGGACATGAGGAGGCTGCTGGGTTCGTACACTAAGGAGAAGGGTAAGGAGGGTCTGGAAAGTGCCTACTCCACCTACACCACGGGCTGGGCCTCGAATCCCAACCGAGAGACCGTCAAGAAAACTGTGGTGTCCATCGGAACGGACTACATCTTCCTGGTTCCCACTCAGGCCGCGCTTTACCTGCACGCTGCCAACGCCACGTAAGAACTACACTTTTGTTCTCTGCTGAGATTACTGTCATATTAGACTTGTGCTCATCTGACCTCCTCGAGTTCTGCTTTATCAGAACTTTAGTCACTGCAGTTTGGGTTTGTCTCTTTTTCCTTTATACAGCACATTTCGAGATAATAAAAGTAGAACAAACTGCCATCATCCTCTGTTAGGTCAAGATGCACAAAATCTCCTTCAAAATAATAAAAATGCCATTAATAAAAGAATTTAGCCATCAACATGGCTCTGAAATCTGTACTCGGGATGAACATGTACTCTCTATACGTTCAGTTCAGTTCTTTTCTTATGTTTCCACTCTGTGTCCCGCTGTAGGACGGGCCGTACCTACTCGTACCTCTTCTCTGAGCCCAACCGTATGGGGGGCATCACAATGCCCTACCCCAGTTGGATGGGGGCGGACCACGCTGACGACCTGCAGTACGTCTTTGGGAAGCCCCTCAGCACTCCTCTGTGGTACTGGCCTCGCCACCGGGACGTCTCCAGATACATGATCGCCTACTGGACCAACTTCGCCAAAACGGGGTAAAGACCACTGCTTCTATAATGATACTTTTACACAAAATACCAAGGACGTAGTGTATTCGGAGACCAGATGTCATCACTGCTTTAACACAGAAGCACTCGGGTAAAACATATTTCACTGTCCCTTTTATTCACTCGGACAAACACTAAAAGTCCTACGACACTCCTGGACAGACATTTAGAGGGAAAAATCAAAAGGGTCTGAAACATTAAAGAGTGCCGTTAGTCTCACTCAGATATTTGTCCAACCTGACATAAACCTGTGGAAGCTACTAGAGCAGGGGTCGGGAACCTTTTTGACTAAGAGAGCCATGAAAGCAAAAAATTTGGAAATTTATTTCAGTGGGAGCCATATAATATATTTTAAAAGTGAATTCAACTAAATGTCAGTATAATAAGCCTCTGAATTTATTCTTTTAAATAATGTTGTTATAACACTCACCATTAATGCGACTTCGGGTGCTGCATGGATTTGCTGATGTCTTTGTAGTCGGGTTGGTACTTGGTGAGGTTAAGCTTCATGCAAGCGTTGAGGCTTTCATCCGTTAACGTGATCGTAGGTTGGACTTGATGTTTTAAGATGTGAGAATGACTGCTCACATGCATACGTAGATCCAAACATGGTCAATACAGCAATACTCACACGCTGCAGTGTGTGGTATGTGACAGGAAGTGCGTTCCAAGTTTTGAGAATCAGCTGGTCTTCGGGTTGGAGTTTTTTCATTTCTGTCCACATGTGCTTGCTCGCCAACTCCGCTTTCTGTCGTGTGATTCTTTCCAAATCTTCATTCAGTGACTTGAACTTATTCACCCACATGTCTGAGGCCTTCAGGTCAGCCACTTCTGCTTCAAAATCTCTGACGGAGACACCAGGGATGTAATTCAGGTCGGCTGTGTTCAGTGATCACTCGTTTGGATGGGTGATGAACTTAAAAAGACGAGTGTGCTCACGAAATTCTCCAAAGCGTGCTTTGAAGGACTGTAGGAGACTGGATGTGCAGCCAGCTAGCTGGTGGAGATCAAGGTTTTGAATGGGCTCACTTGCTGTGCATGTATCTTTAAATTGGCTCAGTTTTTCAAAATGTAGTAAACGACCTGTTTCAAGATCCATGATGAAAAGTTCCAGCTTGTTTTCAAAAGCAAATACAGCTTGTTGAAGGGATAACACTGTATTTCCAATGCCTTGCATTTTCACGTTGAGCTGGTTCAGATGTTCAGTCAGATCTACGAGATAGTAAAACTTGAGGAGCCACTCGGTGTCGGCTAGCTCAGGATGCCCGATGCCTTTCATTTCAAGGAAAGTCCGGATTTCGTTCAATCAAGCCGCAAAACGGCTAAGCACCTTCCCTCTTGACAACCAACGCACATTGCTGTGCAAAAGCAGACCATGATAGTTATTTACAACTTCATCCAGCAGTGTTTTAAACTGGCGATCATTTAAGGCTCGGGCAACAATAAAGTTGATCACACGAATGACCAGCGACATCACTTCGCCAAACTGCCTGTCACACATCTGAGCACAAAGTGCCTCCTGGTGTATAATGCAATGGAAACTTAGGATGGGTCTATTTTCATGTTCACGGAGAAGCGCCACAAATCCTTTGTTTTTTCCCACCATACACGGAGCACCATCAGTACACACTGAGAGAAGTTTATCCATAGGTAGACTTTTTTCTTGAGCAAACTCCATGAAAGACTTGAATAAATCCTCACCTCTTGTGGACCCTTTTAATGGCAGAACAGCAAGACTTTCTTCGCGCAGTGTGTCACCAACAGCATATCTTGCAATCACGCTGAACTGCGACAAATGGCTCACGTCTGTTGACTCATCCAAAGACAGAGAAAAGAACGGCGCTGCATTTATGTCCTTCACTTGCGTTTCCTCCACTTTGTTTGCCATCATAATGGTACGATCATGAACATTTCTTGCCGACAGAGGCATGTCTTGTATCCGTTTGATTATCTTGTCTTTGTTCGAAGATCATCAAAAGTTCATTGGCTACATCCAGCATGAACGCGTTTTAGCATACTCGCCATCTGTGAATGGTTTTCCGTTCCTCACTATTGCTAAAGAACCAGCAAAGCTAGCCGAATTATAGTCACCTTGCCGGGTCCATACACGGAGTTGCTGCTGGCTAGCTTGCACCCTGCTCAGAAGCTCTTGGCACGCTTTCTTTCTGCTGTCTCCGCAGGGTATTTTGATGCAAAGGTAGCGTGGCGGCGTGTCGTGCGCTTTACATTCGACCGTTTCAACGATGTAATTTTGTCATTGCAAATTAGACACACCGCAGAACCCGCTCTCCACAAAGGCGAATTCTTGGTCCATTCGTCCTGAAATGTACGATACTCGTCGTCTTTTTTTCTTTTCGCCATCTTCTTCGTCGAAGGGTTAACTTTGAGCTAATGACCGAGCAGACGCAGTCTCAGACTGATTCAAAAGGGCGCGTTTACCTGTTTTACCCAGCAACGGCAAACGTAGGCCAGTATCATCCAATTAAAATAATGGACAATTGCTCCTGCAGCCCTGAACAGGACATGCGCAGTGAAAAATCGATGGATGGATTAAAACAAGTGAGAATATTTTGTTTTATCTGCGAGCCATATGCAATCATCAAAAGAGCCACATCTGGCTCGCGAGCCATAGGTTCCCGACCCCTGTACTAGAGCCACATAAAAGTCTGTCTGTAGACAAACTTACAGCATGTGTTTAATGAGTCCTCTGGAGGTGAGTTATTGATACCAGAACTATTCAATCACAGCCGGGCTAAAGGAGCTCTGACACATGTGCACGGTGATGAATCTGAGTTTAGTCCAGACAAAATCTCATTAAAACATTTGTATGAGGTATTCTTACACTTAAAACAGCTGCAATGCTCTTTAAATGAAATAAACTGCACCCACACCCGTCTCGTAGAGGCTAAGGGGATTGGTTCAAAGCACGTGGGGCGGGGCTCAGCTATAAGTAAATTAAACTATTGTCCTTTTTCACTGACTTCAGCTCTGAAGGTTAATGTGAGCTTCTTCACCACAAACTGGAGACCAAAACAAAGAAGTTATATCTTATTAGAGAACAATTTCCAGCTGTGCAGTTGCAGACAAGCACCATCAGTGGGTTTAAATCTTGAGAAGTTAGTGTTGCGTTTAGTTTCAAGTCAAGGTAAACAATAAAGAACTGTTGTTGCTTTAGCTAGTGTACAGTAGGTAAGAGTAGTTCACACTCTCCTCTCACAGAAGTCAGGTTATATTCTTTAACTGTTCTCTGTGAAGTGCTTGTTTTAGCTCAATCTGAGAAAGTGCTGTAGGACATCCTCCTCACTTCGGCTTCTGACCGTTTCCTCCACAGAGACCCCAACAAAGGCGACCTGTCCGTCCCTGCCACCTGGCCTCAGTTCACCAGCGATGGCCGCCAGTATCTGGAGATCCACCACAGCATGAACAAGAACTACATTGGGCAAAAGTTAAGGATGCGCTACGTTCATTTCTGGGCCAGTATCCTGCCCAACTTCCCTGATCCAACCGTCTTCATATAAAAAAAAAAAAACTGATTAAAACAATACCATCAGCACCAATACACACATACACTTACTCTAATAAACTATACATGTGTGAAAAATGTAATGTGTTTCTTTAATTTGATTTATAATGTCATTATAGCCACTTCAGTTTTTCAGTCATCAGTTATGGGTGCTTTGAACATGCCCAGCCTTTCTGACACTAAGTGTTGTGTAAGTGTGTGTTCTTTCTTACTTTTATTATTGTCGGCCTCAACTCTAACATATCAACAGCTGTAGTAAGTATTTGGGTGATTTTCTTTATCATATCGACCACATGCTTCTCTGCTGTGAATGAGGCTAGCTGTGTGAGAACCAAACACAAGCACCAAGGAAAGTAATTATTACACAACAGTCTACTTTATTGCCCCAGGGCAGATATTTATCTCAACACGACCACTCCCAGTTACAGTACAAACATTTCAATAAACACCACCAACATTATACACACACTTATTATTTATATTATTATTATTTATTTTGATTATGGGACCGTACACATTAATAAACAGTTCTGTAAATATGCCTGCGTTAAAGCCAGGAGTCTATTTTTCATCTGTGGTCCCTGGACAGATGTTAAAAGTCACCCTAAAAAAGACAGATTAAAAGTGAAAGAATTAGAGAATAGCACATTACAAAAAAGTATCTACGTTAAAATGCTACAACACACCATTGACGGAAAAAAGACTGGACACAAACAGTCCCGTTAAACTCTTTCAGGTGCCATTTTTAGCCGTTATGGAGGTTGCCATGTTGATTTTTTTGGAGCCAGAAGTCCCTAATTTGGGCATATGGGCTGATTTGAGTGCCTGTTTGCATGGTAACCAGTGAGCCAATCAGAGGCTGGCTTGTTGAAAGTCCGTTGATCACCTGCTCTTCTCCTGCAGAGAGCAGTCAAGCTCGAGTGCGACCTGATCTAAACTTAGCATTTCTGCTCTTTCACGGTCCCTGTGTTGCGGCGCCCTCTGGCTGCTGCTCTACTTCAGGTTCAAATTTACACAAATATCTAAGTTTTTAATTTTTTCAGGACAAAAGACATTTCAGTTCAGAAGTATTACAGCTACAGTTCTAATTATCAGTGAGCCATTTCTTTAGTTGAATCTTAAATAAACTAATGGCGCTTTTCCACTACCAGTATCAGCTCGACTCGACTCGCTTTTCGCTCCGTTTTCCATTGCAGATAGTACCTCCACAATAGTACCTAGTCGTCATAGCGACGCCGCAAGAACCTGTCGTGACGTAATCTTCTACGCGACACACACCCGCTACTCACACACATAGAACTCGCTGGATCTTCTCTTCGGCAACCAAACAAAGAAAAGTCTGCACCTCCTCGTTTGACCACGGAGCATTTTTCCGAGTTGCCATAATACTAAAGTCTGGGACTGGGTAAATTATCACGCAATCTCCGGCCAAACTATTTAAAAATGGCGGGGTTATTCAGGATACTCCGTCTGGCGCGTGCAATGATGACGCAGTGAACAGTGACGATTCTCTCTGGCCAATCAGCAGTCTGTCGTGTGTTCACGTCACAATTTAGTATCGCCTCAGCCCGCTTAGAACCTCGCCGGAGGTGATACGAAAAAAAGTTCCAGGAAGCAGGTACAGGTACAACTTTTACGCAGTGGAAAACCAAACAAAGGCGAGCCGAGTCGAGGAGAGTCGAGCTGGTACTGTGTAGTGGAAAAGCGCCATAAGTGCCTAAACTAAAAGGAGTGAGGTTCCGTCCAACGACAGCTCAAACAGAAAAGGCCAAACAAACTCTTTCTCAGAGGAACAATGCAGGTTCTTCTATTATCACTTGTTTGTACATAAATAAATTGTCTGATTGGAGGAGATGACATATTAGTAGAAACTCATTTGCATATTGAAGTGGTCCAAATTGAACATTAAATAAAAGTGGGCACAGTTGATTGTGAGGTCTGTTTATTTGGTGATTTCTGACATTTATATTTTTCTGTGTGATATTAAAAACAGCAGTTGCACCCATTAATACAACTAATCCCTCGAGTCTGAATCCTACACAAGACTTTATTATGTAGTTCTTTCATGTTGTTGCTTAATACAGATTTTTGCCCAACGATAAATGATAAAAGCATTTGTAGCAACATTATACATTACATTGGGGCGGCAGTGGCTCAGTGGTAGAGCGGCCGTCCTTCAACCGGAAGGTAGGTGGTTCGATTCCCGCTCTGCCCACAGTTCATACTGTCGTTGTGTCCTTGGGCAAGACACTTAACCCACGTTGCCTACAGTGGTGTTCCAGCTGTGACACTGGTGAATAGAACCTTAATGTAAGTCGCTTTAAATGAAAGCAACATCCGTAAATGTAACACTGGTGAATGTAAGTCGCTTTGGATAAAAGCGTCTGCGAAATGACTAAATGTAAATGTACATTCAAGTCTTTCATAAGCCTTTCAAACTAAATAGGACCACTTGTGTCCCATCTGCGTTTTTTTGTGCAATGACATTTTGATTTCTGGTTAAAACCTTTTTCTTTCTCAAGTGTTGAAATCCCTTAATGTTTCCATGGCAACCTAATTTCTTCTTTAATCACAGGGTTGTTCTAACAAACTGACTAACTTTTATATGTTTATGTTTCTATACTTTATTTTACATTTCTTTCAGATAAATAGAGCACATGATGTCTCACCACAAAATGAAAACCTATACAGTATTATAACATATATATACATATATATGATTAAGGTTTTTCTTTAAAAAACTACAAATAAACAAACAAACAAATGAACAAAGAGACAGCCCAGTGTTAGTTACTGATAAAAAAAAAAAGACTGCTACACATTAAAATTGCTACATTTCTGTAGTTTTGAGACAAGTTTATCAAGTAGGGTTAATGTCTCAGTCATCCAGGACATACTCAAGAAAAGGTTTCAAAGGTGAAGGTGAAGACATTTGGTCCCTCATCCAAGAGACATTGTCAATTCTAAGAGCCACTGATTAAAGAGAAGTAGAGAACCCTTCTTTGAACAGAGGAGGTGGACTGACACAACCTTTCCTCCTTTTATAAAAGTTTATTGAAACCAAAGCCGAAACAGTTTCCCTCCCAAAGGGCATTAACGTCTGAAGGTTACATCTTCAGGAGAGAAAATTCAAGACACAGACCAAGACTTCTGTGTTTTATTTCCAAGCATGTTAAACTTTATTAAACTCATGACATGCTTATAAGAGTGGAGCCCCAGGTCAGAACAGACCCCCCAAATATCACTCTTCAAGTCTTCAAGTGTACTGATATTAATTTCAGTTTTGAACACATTCTCTGTTATTTGTTGACTTTGATTTCAACAATGTTGAGAACTGACATTAAAACTTGTAAACAAGGAACAAAAATATATAATTTGTATTTGTTTGTGTCTAATGCACTCCTTTCGAAACACAACGAAGATTTTCCACAAATATTTTATGATTGTGTAAAATCTGTGTTGCCCCAGGTGAAGCGCTCTGGGGGCGTGGCTTGGAGCAGGTGTGATTTGTCTCCAGAGCCTCAC
This sequence comes from Perccottus glenii, assembly GCA_024416835.2. NCBI lineage: Eukaryota > Metazoa > Chordata > Actinopteri > Gobiiformes > Odontobutidae > Perccottus > Perccottus glenii. Next base: position 43,686,358 of record CM044547.2, read on the forward strand.
TGTCGCAGAACTGTGCACTGCGCTGTGAACTCGGAGCAGAGAGGATGGACACTCAGGCCGTGTCCGTGGGGAAAGTAGTCGCAGTACTAGGGCTGGGGATCTGCGCCATGTTCGTGACCCAGGGCGGACCTCCTCTGGACGGCGTCTCCAGCGGGGAGCTCTCCTGGATGAGCCTCGGGCTTCAGGACGCTCCGGCCCGGGCTCTGCTCTGCCTCTCTGCCGCGGCGGGTCTGCTGGGGTTGGCCTGGTTCTACCGCCTGCTCTTCTGCCCGCTGGAGCTGCTCAGGACACCGGAGGAGGTGGGATACATTGTGCCGGACGGACACTCCAGAGCCCAGGCTGTGAACCAAGTCCGGCGGCGGAGGAAGACCGGAGACCTGCCGCCGGTGTTCCCCAACGGCTGGTACCACGTCCTGGACTCACAGCTGCTGCCCCGCGGCCAAGTCCGGAGCCTCTTTGTGCTGGGTACGACTTTACTCACTCCACGGTAACAAGGACACATTCAAGTTTAAATCTGTTCAAGTTTTAGTCAAATACTTTCAGAAACGATTTTACTAAAGATATAATAGTTTAGTTATAAACTAAAGGTTTAAAACGGTTTTGGCTCGACCGTGTTATCAAATATAGCCTAGCCCATGTTGGTGCTAATCTTGTGTACAGAAAAGTTAGCTTAAAACATGACTTTGGACTCGTCGAAAGTTTTAAATCTGCAAAAATTAGCTTTAAAAGTTTCTTTGGGAGATAGCACACTGCTAACCAAAAAGTTGTTATTTAAAGTGGGACTAGTTTTGGTCTGGTGTCCTGGTCCGATGTCTTGGTCTGGTGTCCTGGTCCGGTGTCTTGGTCCGGTGTCCTGGTCCGGTGTCCTGGTCTTGTGTCTTTGTCCGGTGTCTTGGTCCGGTGTCCTGGTCTGGTGTCTTGGTCCGGTGTCCTGGTCCGGTGTCCTGGTCTTGTGTCTTGGTCCGGTGTCTTGGTCTGGTGTCCTGGTCTGGTGTCCTGGTCCGGTGTCTTGGTCTGGTGTCCTGGTCCGGTGTCCTGGTCTTGTGTCTTGGTCCGGTGTCTTGGTCCGGTGTCCTGGTCTGGTGTCTTGGTCTGGTGTCTTGGTCCGGTGTCCTGGTCCGGTGTCCTGGTCTTGTGTCTTGGTCCGGTGTCTTGGTCCGGTGTCCTGGTCTGGTGTCTTGGTCCGGTGTCCTGGTCCGGTGTCCTGGTCTGGTGTCTTGGTCTGGTGTCTTGGTCCGGTGTCTTGGTCCGGTGTCCTGGTCTTGTGTCTTGGTCTGGTGTCTTTGTCCGGTGTCTTGGTCCGGTGTCTTGGTCCGGTGTCCTGGTCCGGTGTCCTGGTCTTGTGTCTTGGTCCGGTGTCTTGGTCTGGTGTCCTGGTCTGGTGTCTTGGTCTGGTGTCCTGGTCCGGTGTCTTGGTCCGGTGTCTTGGTATGGTGTCCTGGTTTGGTGTCTTGGTCTGGTGTCTTGGTCCGGTGTCTTGGTCTGGTGTCCTGGTCTGGTGTCTTGGTCCGGTGTCTTGGTCTGGTGTCCTGGTCTTGTGTCTTGGTCCGGTGTCTTTGTCCGGTGTCCTGGTCCTGTGTCTTAGTCCGGTGTCTTGGTCCGGTGTCTTGGTCAGGTGTCCTGGTCCAGTGTCTTGGTCCGGTGTCTTGGTCCGGTGTCTTAGTCCGGTGTCCTGGTCCGGTGTCTTGGTCCGGTGTCCTGGTCCGGTGTCCTGGTCCGGTGTCCTGGTCTTGTGTCTTGGTCCGGTGTCTTGGTCTGGTGTCCTGGTCTGGTGTCTTGGTCCGGTGTCCTGGTCCTGTGTCTTAGTCCGGTGTCTTGGTCCGGTGTCTTGGTCAGGTGTCCTGGTCCGGTGTCCTGGTCCTGTGTCCTGGTCCTATGTCCTGGTCCTGTGTCTTGGTCCGGTGTCCTGGTCTTGTGTCTTGGTCCGGTGTCTTGGTCCGGTGTCCTGGTCCGGTGTCCTGGTCCTGTGTCCTGGTCCTGTGTCCTGGTCCTGTGTCTTGGTCCGGTGTCCTGGTCTTGTGTCTTGGTCCGGTGTCTTGGTCCGGTGTCTTGGTATGGTGTCCTGGTCTTGTGTCTTGGTCCGGTGTCTTGGTCTGGTGTCCTGGTCTGGTGTCCTGGTCTGGTGTCCTGGTCCGGTGTCCTGGTCCGGTGTCTTGGTCCGGTGTCTTGGTATGGTGTCCTGGTCTTGTGTCTTGGTCCGGTGTCTTGGTCCGGTGTCCTGGTCCGGTGTCTTGGTCCGGTGTCTTAGTCCGGTGTCCTGGTCCGGTGTCCTGGTCCGGTGTCCTGGTCTGGTGTCTTGGTCTGGTGTCTTGGTCCGGTGTTCTGGTCTGGTGTCTTAGTCCGGTGTCTTAGTCCGGTGTCTTAGTCCGGTGTCCTGGTCCGGTGTCCTGGTCCGGTGTCTTGGTCCGGTGTCTTGGTCCGGTGTCCTGGTCCGGTGTCTTGGTCCGGTGTCCTGTTGTCCGGTGTCCTGGTCCGGTGTCCTGGTCTTGTGTCTTGGTCCGGTGTCTTGGTCTGGTGTCCTGGTCTGGTGTCTTGGTCTGGTGTCTTGGTCCGGTGTCCTGGTCCGGTGTCCTGGTCTTGTGTCCTGGTCCGGTGTCCTGGTCTGGTGTCTTGGTCCGGTGTCCTGGTCTTGTGTCTTGGTCCGGTGTCTTGGTCTGGTGTCCTGGTCTGGTGTCTTAGTCCGGTGTCCTGGTCCGGTGTCTTGGTCCACTGTCCTGGTCCGGTGTCCTGGTCCAGTGTCTTGCTCCGGTGTCTTGGTATGGTGTCTTGGTCCGGTGTTCTGGTCCGGTGTCTTGGTCCGGTGTCCTGGTCCGGTGTCCTGGTCTTGTGTCTTGGTCCGGTGTCCTGGTCCGGTGTCCTGGTCCGGTGTCTTGGTCTGGTGTCCTGGTCTGGTGTCCTGGTCTGGTGTCCTGGTCCGGTGTCTTGGTCCGGTGTCTTGGTCCGGTGTCTTAGTCCGGTGTCCTGGTCCGGTGTCCTGGTCTGGTGTCCTGGTCTGGTGTCCTGGTCCGGTGTCTTGGTCCGGTGTCTTGGTCCGGTGTCTTAGTCAGGTGTCCTGGTCCGGTGTCTTGGTCCGGTGTCTTGGTATGGTGTCCTGGTCTTGTGTCTTGGTCCGGTGTCTTACTAGACCCGTAGTCCTCCATAAGTGCCCGCTAACTCCTCTGTCCTTCTGGGTAATGGAGTTCTTCTCGAACTAACTTCATAACATAACATCTTTCCCCCTATAAGGAAATACCATTTACCCCTTAAGACAAGGTGGTGCCCATAAGCATAGTAACTTCACTTATAAACAATTTCTTACCATTTAACGTTTTCTTTTTTTTTTTTTTAACAACTTTTAACAACTCTCAATCAGCCTCTTAGGTGGCCTAATATGTCTCTTAGGTCTAGACAGTCCTTCCACATCTGGCAACCTGGGCAATTCAGAAAGCCTTACATCAGCAGGTGATGCAGACCCTGCTGTCAGACCACATTCAGTATGACCCTGCCCATTTGTAGTTGGCTCAACAGATGCAGTCAAGTCCTGCTGGACTGTTTCCTGACCCGCTGTGTCCTCTCCTCAGGGAGGATGGAATTACGAACTTGCTCCCTTTCAACACTATGTCATCCACTACTGTAAGCTCTGTTCTGCAATTCCAGTAGTCTTGTATTTTTGCGGGGCAGTCCTTTTTGTTTTCTGGCCATCCTTTTAGTATTATTCTCTTTAGTTCCGTCATTGTTTCATCTGCGTTTGTCTCTGTCCGTATTTGTTCTGTTCTGTCAGTAGTCACCGGCAGAGACGTCAAAATCATGTCCACATATGCCTGTATTTCTACACCTTTCTCGCTGTCCTCTTTTTCCTCCTTGTCCACTGCTCTAGACAAGGTGTCAGCTGTGTACATATACTTTCCTTTTGTATATATCATGTGCACGTCATATTTTTGCAGCCTGATTAACATTCGCTGTATCCGTACAGGACAGTCATTCAGAGGTTTGGACATGATGGACACCAAAGGTTTATGGTCAGTTTCAACTTCAAAAGTTTGACCATAGACATACTGGTGGAAACGCGCGTTCATACTGGCTAACAACTCCTTTTCAATTTGAGCATATCTGGACTCTGCACTCGTCAAGGCTCTGGATGCATATGCTACAGGTAGCCATTGCTCATCATGTTGCTGCAACAGCACCGCTCCCAGGCCGTACTGTGACGCGTCTGCTGAAATCCTTGTACTTTTCTCTGGGTCATAGAACTTTAAGACTGGCTCTTGTGTCAGGATCTGTTTCAGTTTTAGGAAGCATTGCTCCTGTTCATGTGACCAGATCCATTCGTTCTTTTGTTCAAGAAGATTCCTGAGAGGTGTTGACTGAGTTGACAGCTGTGGGACAAACTTGGCAAGATAGGTGACCATCCCTAGGAACCGTCTGACCTCATCTTTGTTGGTTGGTCTTTCCATGTTGTTAATTGCTGACGTTTTTCTGGGGTCTGGCCTCACCCCCTCTTCACTGACAACATCTCCCACAAAGGTAAGTGTTTTCACTCCAAACTCACATTTATCTTTGTTAAGTTTCAGATTCACTTCTCTTGTCTTGTCTAACACTTGTCTTAGTCTTTTATCGTGTTCCTCTCGTGTGGCCCCCCAGACTATGACGTCATCCATCATTGTCTCTACTCCTGGTATGTGTTCATAAATCATGTGAATAGTCTTATGATAGACTTCAGGTGCTGACAGGATACCGTATGGCAGGCGAAGGAACCTGTACCTGCCCTCCGGCAGTTTCGAACTCTCTTCGTCTAATCTCAACTGCCAGAAACCTGATGAGGCATCTAGTTTACTAAACCACTTAGCTCCAGCAAACTGTGCCATGATTTCTTCTCTGGTTGGTAACTTGAAATGTTCTCTTCTGATGGCTTTGTTTAAGTCTCTTGGATCTAAGCATGTTCTGAGAGCACCTGTCTTCTTTTGCAGAACCACCAGTGAGCTTACCCATTTAGTTGGCTCATCTATTTTCTTGATGATCTCAAGTTTTTCCATGCGTGCTAATTCGTCTTTCAGTTTTTTTCGCAGTGCAAATGGAATTTTCCTACAAGGATGCACAACAGGAGGCACACTTTTATCCACACATATTTTATGTACTCCTGGTAGACATCCCAGTCCCAGTGAGTGAGTCCTGATCATTTGCATCTGGTGACATCACTACAAACTAAGTTGAGCTTCACACATGTACTGAGTCCAAGAATTGGTTGTACACTCTTATCCACTATCAGTAACTGTGTTCGTATCCGCTGATTTTTGTGTTTGAATGTTGCGATGCATCCACCTTTTACAGGAACACGTTCACCTGTGTATCCCGTCACTTTTGTTTTTACCGGATGAATTTTGCTCTTTACTGTCAGTGTTTTGTAATCTTCCAAAGATAACAGGTTTGCCTGGGCACCCGTATCTATCTTAAACTGAATTATTGTCTCATTCACTTCGATTGGTACAACCCATTCCTCTTTCTCCGTTGTACAGGCTTGCACCATATCCACAATGAACTCATCTTCCTCTTCTACTTCTTCAACTGTGTGGACTTTTTGTTTTGGTGCTGCTTTGCAACATTTAGCGTGGTTGCTTTTCCCACAGTTATTGCAGGATTTCCCAAATGCAGGGCATGATTTTGGCTTGTGGCTGTTTCCACATTTATCACATTTAAAATCTGTATATTTCTCTTTTTGTTTAGAATATGTTTTCTTTTTCTTTCCATCATTCTGTATTGCATGGACTGTGGTTTCACCTCTCCAAGCTCCTTTGCTTGTGCTCGAGTGGTTTCTGCTGCTCTGCACATACTGACACACTTGTCCAGTGTAAGTCCTGTCTCTCGAAGCAGTCTTTCTCTAAGTGCATTATCCGCTGTGCCACAGACGATCCTGTCTCTCACTAGTGAGTCTCTAAGAGTTCCAAATTCACATGTTTTGCTTAATGTGTGAAGCTCTGCTAAATACTGCTCAAAAGGTATCCCTTGCGTTTGGTCATGGGTGAAAAACTTGTACCTTTCATAGGTTACGTTCTGACTAGGCACAAAGTACTCTTCAAACTTTGTCATCAACTCTGCCAAAGTCAGATTAGCTTCATTCAGCTGAACGCTATTATAAATATCCAAAGCATCTTCTCCTATAACATGCAAAAGAATGTTAGCTTTCAGTTTTTCATCCTCACCCCCTGCTCCACTTGCCGCCAGATAAATGTTAAATCTTTGCTTAAAACGTTTCCAGTTGTCTGCAAGATTACCAGTCAATTGCATGGAAGTGGGCGGACTTAACTTATCCATGACCGGTCGGAATATCCGGACTTCCTGGGGACTTTGCTGTTGTTCGTTATCCACTAGCTCAGGAACAAAATCCTCTTGTATGTGTTCGATGTTTCCCTCGTCCCCCGCTTCACTCTCCCTGGTGCTTGTAGCCATCACACAACGTAGCGCACTCCGTTAGCATGTTGCTCTTCGGCACGTTTCACTCACAAGACCGGAGACTTTTTCTCTCTTTCTCCCTTATATCTGTGGCGAATCCTTCTTCCTTAGCTACGCACGGCCACTTCTGACACCATGTGTTGTCTTGCTTAGCCTTCTAGTAAGCAAACAAGGCGTAAAAGATTCGTTAGTATTGAACTTTATTGAACAGCCGTTTTACACCCGTAGTCCTCCATAAGTGACCGCTAACTCCTCTGTCCTTCTGGGTAATCTAGTTCTTCTCGAACTAACTTCATAACATAACAGTGTCTTGGTCCGGTGTCTTGGTCTGGTGTCCTGGTCTGGTGTCTTGGTCCGGTGTCCTGGTCCGGTGTCCTGGTCTTGTGTCTTGGTCCGGTGTCCTGGTCCGGTGTCCTGGTCTTGTGTCTTGGTCCGGTGTCCTGGTCCGGTGTCCTGGTCCGGTGTCTTGGTCCGGTGTCTTGGTATGGTGTCCTGGTTTTGTGTCTTGGTCCGGTGTCTTGGTCCGGTGTCCTGGTCTGGTGTCTTGGTCCGGTGTCCTGGTCCGGTGTCTTGGTCCGGTGTCCTGGTCCGGTGTCCTGGTCCGGTGTCTTGGTCCGGTGTCTTGGTATGGTGTCCTGGTTTTGTGTCTTGGTCCGGTGTCCTGGTCCGGTGTCTTGGTCCGGTGTCTTGGTATGGTGTCTTAGTCCGGTGTCTTAGTCCGGTGTCTTGGTCTGGTGTCTTAGTCCGGTGTCCTGGTCCGGTGTCCTGGTCCGGTGTCTTGGTCCGGTGTCTTGGTATGGTGTCTTAGTCCGGTGTCTTAGTCCGGTGTCCTGGTCCGGTGTCTTGGTCTGGTGTCTTGGTCCGGTGTTCTGGTCTGGTGTCTTAGTCCGGTGTCTTAGTCCGGTGTCTTAGTCTGGTGTCCTGGTCTGGTGTCCTGTGCGTAAATTCAAGAGCAGGCTTAGTGTTGTGTAATTTCTGCAGCACCAGTGGAAGTGGTGACTTTAAGTCGCCCTTTAGTAAAAATGTGTCAGTCTGCAGGAATCGTCTGCAATGAAAACCTTGATGTCCTCAGCCCTGGATAGACTCCAACTCCTGATGAAGTGACTCAATGAGTAAATACTGCCTAATGCTTGTTCTGGTGGAGGGGAGTCCACCGGGGCCAAGCTGGGACACCATGAGGTTGGATTTGGACCAGAGCAGAGGTTCAAAGACAGTTTATCAGAAACACATCAAGTCAAGATGTAGGCTACCTTCTATAAGGAGTGGGCCTCCTGGTCTTTTCTTTCTCTACTATTGAGATACAAGTCCTTCTTTGTGATACAGACATCGCACTGTTGGTAATAATAATGGATTTGATTTCATAAAGCACTATTCAAAGGACTCAAAGCACTTAAGTCTAGTGCTTTGAGGCGTCAATCTGCCCCTCTCATTCACACACCAGAGCTGTGGCACTGGAGGCGAGGTGGGTGAGGTGTCCTGCCCAAGGACACAACAACACAAGTGCAGGGAGTGGGGATCAAACTACCAACTTTCCAGCTAAACCTCTTGAGCGATAAAGATACATTTCCAAGCTTTAAAATGTTATTTACCCTTAAAGGAGGATGCATCATGAGGTTGATGCTAGCCCCACTATAGTTTGTAAACATGTTGATGATTTTGTGAAAGTAGCAGGAAACAGGAAATAGAGGCATGCTTTTATTTCCACCAGGGCATTTCAGGTCATGACATTATAAAACCGATGGAAACAATATGATATCAATGTTAAATTTTAACCTGGGCAGTGATTATTGATCGTCAGTTTAAACTTTGAGACCTGTGTCTAACACAAACAAACCTGGTGACATGTTCATTTCTAAAGCCTGTTGTGTGATGGGAAGGTGTCATTACTATTGAATGAGCACACCATAGACCACTGTCTGTCACTGAAAACGTTTGTCTGTCACTGGTTGGTATTGGTTACTACAAACTTGATTGTGGCTCGTCTGTGAACAAGGAAATAATAGTTGTGTGGAAAGAAGCTGGTGCTGAATTGGGGACTGACTCCAAAGCCAATTTTACAAATATATAAACCTACTTTAACATTCGACTCTTAATATTACTTTTTAATACTGTCTGCTCTGCTCCTGAGGATCTTGAATAATCTCCATTTACAAGAGCTGTGCAATTAATCACAATCTGAGCACATTCAACTTCTAAATCGCTTTTTATTTTTTTATTTTAATTCAAAATCAGAGTTTCTGTTGGCCAGTTTAATAAATAAAATTGCTATTGCAATATTCATAAAAAAATCTCAATATGATTATTTTGTCCATATTGCAGAGCCCTACCATTGACACTCCTTTATCTCTTTGCTGTGCCGGACTTATTTGGTTTTGGATTGATCTTGGAGTTAAGGTCACTCAAAAACATAGTCATGACTAAATTGGGCCACATACTACATAATTAACTAAAATAATTAATGTGGCACAACAATACACAACATAGAGTGTGGCCCAAATTGTCCTCAGTGTCATTTGCTTTTGATCTACTTACTTTTTTTTTTCACTTTGTGACTGTACTTTGCTACTGTTTTACTTTAAAGTCGAGTCTGATCATGAGATTTGTAGATTTCATCGTGTGGTGTGCAACAATGTGACAAGAAAATAGTTAAATAGGTCTTTAACCCCTGCCACACTGTGCACTTATTGTTGTTGGCACCAAAACATGGCACAGTCACACGTTGTGGCTTTAAATCAGTGTCTCCCTTAAACACAAAGTGAGACAGGATCAATAACAACCAATCTCACAGTCAATATTATATCATACTCGTATAGTTTGCACAGTTTTCTAATACGTCCCAAATTTTTCACCCACATCATGTTTTTCACGGGACGTCCCTCTTTGGAAACCTCCGTATCGGCCCGCTCAGAGGTCATAGTTACATCATAAATTAAGTCTTTGTGTCCTGTCTCTTCATTTTATTCAGTGGTTCATTTCTTAGTGAACATCCTTTTTTATATGTCTTCCTTCAGCTTCTGTGGCAGTGCACACATGTAGGTCAGCGCTTACTTGGAACTGCAGCAGCCTCTGGGTCAGCACTAATGTGAGCCTGGACGAAATCTGAGCTCTGAGAGTCAGCCAAGTGTCAGGACAGTAAAATACAGTAGCACACATTTCTGCTGTAGGTTTCACTAACATGTTTAAGAACAGTCTGGATTCTGTGCACTTGAGGCACAACCTTCAGTGCATGATGTGCAACAGTGTGACAAGAAAACAGTTAAATATAATGTTATTGTCAGTCTGGGGTTTTTAAATCTTTGAAAGTTAAGTTTAGATTTAGTTTTGGTGATGCTTCTAAAGCTACGACTCTCCTCGACTCAAATTGTCACTAAATGAAGCTCTCATGTGTTTAACTCGCACAGTTCTGGATGATTTATTTACTGATCTTTAGTTAAATCTCTGCTCAACCTAAAAGTCACAAAAGCAAAGTATATGGTGTAATATAAAAAAGTTGAAATACACAGTTTAACACATAGTTTAATTAGTTAGTTAAAAAATATTTGTAGTTATGAAGCTCTAAAAATACTGCTGAGTGAATTTTCAGTGCATTTTCAGTAAACACTGAAATAAGACGATGTTTGGATGAATTGTGTTTAATATCACAGGTTTAGAGTAAATAGTCACATGACCAGAGCTGTTTACTTCCTGGTTGCACCTTGAGAACAAGGTGGCTGCCTCAAAGAAAGGGTTAGTAAAGTATGTCGAAATAAACATAGGACAGTTGTTTCTGGTACACGTCATCTTTAAGGTGTCTTGTAATTATATTTGCATTTGCATTCCTCAGATTAGTTTGGTCTGTTTGTAGCAGGTGTTGTACTGGCATCTCAAAACACACACCTTTTCATCTACTTTTCCACAATTTTCTTAAAAAAATATTCTTGATTATGTCAAAAGATACGTAACTAATGATACATGAACGGAGTGGGGACGGAGTGGCTCAGTGGTAGAGCAGTCGTCTTATAACCGGAAGGTTGGCGGTTCGATTCCCGCTCTGCCCTGTTCATACTGTCGTTGTGTCCTTGGGCAAGACACTTAACCCACCTTGCCTCCAGTGTCCGTAGCACTGGTGTATGAATGTGTGTGACTGTAGAGGTGTGTTTGGTGGTGGTAGGAGAAGGTTGAGCGCCGTGTGTATGGCAGCCCCCATCTCTGTCTGCCCCAGGTGTGAATGTGTGTGAATGGGGTGAGTGGAAGCATGATGTAAAGTGCTTTGGGTGCCCGAGAAGGGTGCAAAAAGCGCTATATAAATGCATGCCATTTACCATTTGCCATTTACCATGAAAAATGTGGGCTTGAATGGGTAAATCTCCGGTCCACCACCTTAACCGACTTTCTGTTTTTTACTGAACATCTGAACAAATATTGTCAGCCTTTGTTAACCATCATTGGTACTTAACTTCAGACGCGTGGTTGTAAGGGTCTTGTCTCTCTCACAGGTCAGCAGGTGGCAGTGTTCAGGGGCCAGGATGGACAGGCCCACGTGCTGAACGCCTACTGCCCTCACCTGGGGGCTAACCTGGCAGTGGGGGGCCGTGTGGTGGGCAACTGCATAGAGTGTCCCTTTCACGGATGGCAGTTCGAGGGCAGCGATGGCAAATGTGTCAAGATCCCTTATGCAGAAAAAGGTACCACCACTAACCAGTCATAGTTCATACGTATTATAGCATTATAGATAGAAATGTTTCAGTCTGGATTAATAAGCATCTGTAAAGGGTGTAATTATTAAATCCTTACATATTTTTATTGCTGTTGCTGTTATTAAAATAAATAACTTAGTTAATGGTTTTTGCATGTGTCTGTGCAGAGATAAGTCCTAGAAAATCTACAATTAAAATAGAATAAAAGGACAGTTTGTCTAGGTTTAAGTGTCCTGTTTTGACTTAGAAAGTCCGGGTCATTTTTTCTTTTTGACAAGACAATTGTATTAACAATATGCTGTAGCATTAATTACTGGTAGGAAAGCTCTGAGACCCTGAAAGGAAAGACCCAGACCCAAGGAGAGTGCCCTGGATATTATCATTAAAACATTTTCATTTGACTTGAATGTGCTCAAGAGGTCTTGAATTTGGAAAAAAAGTTGTATAAACCCTGAATATGCTAAAATATATTTCATAATCAGTTTTGTGATTAAAGATGCATGACACTCCAAAAGACCAGGAGCTGTGATTAAAGATGTATTTTTGATTAGTTAAATAGTTTATTGTCGGATCATAGATCTGAAATTTGTCTTTATAAAATACAGTTGCTCGTTTATAAAACACAAAATACACAAGTGCAGACAACACAAGGACATAAACCTTAAATACAACATGTCATTATTCTAAATATTACACCACTCAATCATGGATTAAGCTCCTTACTAAGTGTCAGAATGGACTGATGAACAGACTGGGCTCCAGACTAACTTTTTTCACTAGGAGCACAGTGGCCCCAACTGAAAATTTTAGGGGCACAACCAGAAAATTTAGGGGCGCATACCGTAAATCAACATGCTAACCAAATCTACTAATTTCCACTGTATTACTAATAAATACTTTAATAATAGATGCAGAAATTACAATGTGCATGTTTCACTTCGATGTGGCCAATCAAAATATTCATTGGTTTCCCTTCGTTTAGGATCCTTGCGTATATGATTTCGCATTCCTTTGTTGAAACGTCGGTGTCCCCATCGATCATAATTGATAAATACGG